>APFE030788157.1:1857-111101 GCA_000404065.3 Pinus taeda
AATAATAATATTAAAATAATTTGACCTGGGTCCTAAGGTCAAAATTAGTCGTTAGTCAATTTAGCAGTTGGAGTCTCTGCTCAGACTATTTAACATGCTAACCTCGATTTGTTTCTTCAACTTATCCTGACGATAAACCACACTGGTTAGTTCGAAACTCGACACAAATGTCTATCTATATGTGATTTATGCCAAAGTTATTCTTTCAACTATTATGGATCACAGAAGCCTCAATTCAACTAAATATTTTTTTGATTTAAATATGTTGCTTTTTATTGGAAATTGAAAACTGTTAAAATAATTTTCATCATAATATTAATTAAATAATGTATTATATAAAAAACATTGTTTTCAAATCTAAGGTATCAAAAGTATCTCTATTTTAACTAGTTCAAAGAAGAAAATTAATATAGCAAATATTAGAATGAATTTTCATGAGCTCCATGGTGAAAATAGGAACATGAATTTTCCTAAAACACCATGGATGGAAAGGATTTGCCATATATATGTGAGAATAGGAACATCGAGGATTAAAATCACTTCCTCTTAGAGTGCCCCACGTACAACCACATTAGATCTCAATTTCACAATCTTTGTTACAATACTGACCTTCCTAGTCTTTTATAATGTCGAAATTATAGTGAGCTCGGGAGGCTTCTCTCCAAGTTTTTTGAGCATAGCAATAAAATCTTAAATCAAAATAAATAATTTGTTTATTTAGGTCTGATAGACTAATGTTTGGTCTCAGCATACATTAACCATCGTCATCACCGTCATCATCAAATTTAATCTAATTTAATTTAATTCAATCTAAATAATTTTGTGCAATCATTTATTTAAAAATCAAAATTGTTTCAACCATAGTTTTATGTACTTCGATTTTATAATATCAATGATGCTCAACCATAATCAATGATCAATCATAGTCAACCCTAATATTTAAATAATAATAAATATAATTTATATTATTATTAATCACAATAATATTTTTATTGTAATTATTTTTAATTTTTTTTATTATTATATATTTATCAATAGTATATAAAAGTGAAATCTTTCACTCTAAATTAACTATATTAATATTTTTAATATAAAATATAAATAATAAATAAATAACCTAACCTACCCAAAAACCTGTAATAAAGGAAAACATATTCTTTATTGTTATTTATATATAAATCGATGTTTTTATATATATATATATATAACAAATAACATACACACTAAAGCACACTAAACCACTAGTTTGTATATAAATAACAAATAGCATAACATACCCAAAATCCAACCGGAAAATGAGGTTACAAGGGTTGTTCGCTCTATTTTGGTAATTTCACGTTTACCGTATTCTTCATAGCTCTATCTGCATCGCCTCCCATTCTTAATATTACGTTTGCATAACCTTCACCAACAAATCCGATTAATAGATGAATTACAACCATTCTATTTTACAAATCAATCCATCAATTTCAACCTTTTTCATAGTGGTAATAAGATTAATTGATGTGAATAGATTAGCATAATAATATTAATAAATATGATTGATATATTTTAGAGATTTAGTTATTTGAATATATAATAATATAAGTATGGTTTAAGTTTAAATTTGAATAAGGAATAAAAAATTGTGAATTTTTTTTTAAATATGTTGTTTTTTATTTTTTTTTAACATTATCGGTTGCTATATTATACTTCAAAAAAAAGTGGAGAAGGCTATTTCCTTGAGATACATAATGAGATTCCAAGAGGTACAAGAAGAGTAGAAGTTACAGTTACAAAATCCTCCTCGCCCCTGCCTTCTAGGCTTTGAGGTGAAATTTCAACAGAAATAAACCCTTACAAACTGAAACAAAAGGAAACAACATTTGGAGAACATCTTCAATCTATATTTATATGACTCATTTGCATCGCTGTAGACTGTTCAGGTTGATCTGCTTCATCTCCACACTTTATACTTGAAAAGCTTGAGGTCAGGGCGTTCTTCTTTTCCATCATGTATTTCAATATCTCTATGGATTCCTCAGCATGTGCACATTTGTTAGATAGATGTCTGAATTGTTCATGTAAAGATGAAATCCTTTGCAGGAACAGATTTATATCAACCTCGTATTTTTCTTTTATAAGCCTTCTTTGATTTTCAATTTTTGCCTCCATGATCATCTACTAACTGTCCATCTTGCTGTCCAAAATTCTTTGTTGGGAACTTAATTGTTCTAGCTCTACTTGAAGGTTAGCACAGTGAAGGCAATCTTCACTTCTTGCCATAGCTGGATGCTGAGAGCAAAGGGCTGGCTTGAAGAGCTACTTCTGATAGAATGACCCAGGGATGCTGTTGAAAAACAAGATCTCAATAAACTCCAAAGAAAGAAAGTAGAGGTAGACTTGGTAGAGAAGAGAGGACCAAAGAGAATGCTTCTCTTGAATGTAAACACAGAAAATGATGATGGGCAGTAGGGTTGTTACCTGATCTTGAGATAGATGTCGTGAATGAGAGCAAAGAGCGGGCTTGAAGAGCTACTTCTGATAGAATGACCTGAGGATGTTGTTCAAAACCAAGATCACAATAAACTCCAAAGGCAGAGAGCAGAGGTAGACTTGGCAGAGAAGAGAAGACCGAAGAGAACACTCCTCTTGAATGTACGCACAGAAAGTGATGATGGGCGGTAGGACTATTATCTGATCCCAGGCTAGCCAGAGGCAAAACACCTTAAACAAAGGAAGGAGGGGCCGCAGAGGGCTCACGGGCAAGCAAGCGGTGCGAGAAATCGGAGGTGCAGAGCAGGGAACTGAATGGATAGGAATGAGAAAGGGAGCATAAATATAATTCGAGCGGGAGATTGCTGAGAAAGGGGGGAGAACCAAAAAGGGATAAAGAGAATCAGGGGAGTGATTCGGAAGGACAAAGGAGGGATGGACGGGAGGTAGGAGGATGGTCGGTCCACTAACGAGAGGTGAGGGAATGATGATTCCAATAAACTGCCAGATCCCTATGCAGATCTTGGTCATAAGCGGAATGAGGATGATCTTTGACCAAAGTATCATATCAGATGTGCTGAGGTATTGATCGAAGCCAGGAGGTGTCGTCATCATGGCAAATACTGAAATGATTCCATGCCATTGTAGACAAGGCAACCCAATGGCCTGGCACAAGCTTTGTTGGCTTGATTGTCAGCAATTTTATTGAGAGAGCGCAAAATATGATAATAGCACACATCTTTTATGGAGTGTCCTAAGATTTGGCACCGTTCGATATTCTGTTGAAGGAGAGCATTGGGAAGATCCCTGTTCTGAACCATTACAGTGATGACTATCACCAAGTCTCCCAATATCGTGACTGTGTCTATACCAAGCTTTCCAAGTTGGATAAGACCTTGGTAAAGGGCAAGGGCTTCTGCTCTGTTATTGGAAGTGTGACCAAGATCCCACTCGTATGATAGGATGCTATCCCCATTAGCATTAAATATAACTCCTCTTGCCCCTGCTACCCCAGGATTCGACTTTAAGGCCCCATCAAAATAGAGATAATGCCTATTGTTGTTTTTAATCCAGACTGCAAATTCTTCCTCTTTTAGCCTGATCTTCCAGTTAGGGGAAACACTATTATTTTTGTTACTAGCAGCGTTGCCCATCTGATTGCTGATGTTTTTTTCTAGCAGGTGTTCAATGAAAATGTGTTCTTCTATGTTGAGTTCACTGACATTTATACTTCTCAGATTCTTAACTAAGATGATCTCGAGGGCGAGAGTCCTTTCCTTGGTGCAAAGACTTCTAACAGTCGAATCCTTGTCCTTAAAGACCTCTCGATTTCGTGCTAGCCAAATATTCCATAGCATATTGTAGGGAAGAATATCCTAGACTCTCTTCACTGTGTTATTTTTCCTGTGCTACCAGTGGTAATTTTTTTTCCATTTGTAGAGAATTTCTCCTATGGTGATTTGGGTGTTCCATGGGATTTGATTGTTATGAGATAAGTTCCTCCAACAATCGATGGAAAAAGGGCATTCAACAAAAAGATGATGCCTTGATTCTTCAGCCACTAAGCAGTTAAGACAGCGAGAGGGACCATTGATTCCCCTCTTTTGCAAATTTTCGGTCGTGAGGACTTTCCCTTTGAGGAGGGTCCATAGGAAAAATTTAATTTTTGGAATTGCCTTGGATTTCCAAACAACCTTCCAGTGGTTCCAACTTGGCATGGGGTAACTGATGTTGCAAATGTAATGGTGAGTAGCTTGGATGGTGTAAGAGGATCCAGATGGGTCCCAACGAAACCCATCAAGATCATTCTTTTTGACAGGGGCTATACCATGCAAATGGGATTGAAGGACAGAAAGACTTGTGTTAAGGCCATTGGGTATGGCTGGGAAGGCCCAACCTGACCAAAGAAGAGTGTGAGGACCCCATTGGGAGATCTGGTCCAAGAAATGTATGCCTGTTCTTTCAAAAAAGGAAAGGATAGGGTTGACTCCCCCATGTCTGTTTATTGGCTGCTGACCCATGATTATGTCAGCTCCAATGTTGATGCTTGCACCTCCCTTGGGGATTTTTGAAGTATTTTGAGAGATAAGGGGAATTTCTCTCTTGCATAATAGCCAGATTTTGGAGGAGTCTCTATTTTGAATATCTCGATCAAGAAGCTTCTATCTAGGAAAATTAAGATATTTAATTTCCTAAATCTTTTTCCACCAGGTTGGGAGTCCAGTAATGAGTCTCCATACAATTTTGCCTCCAAAGGCTAAATTGACAAATTTAGGGGATCTAATTCCAAGACCTCCTTGGTCTTGGGGCTGGATCACCTGCTTCCAATTAATTAAGTTGAATTTTTTTTATTATTTCCCCCCCTGCCACAGGAATTGGCAGAGGATGATTTCCATTTTCTAGTGGAAGGAGGCCAGAGCTTGAAGGAAAGAAAAATAATAAAGGGGGAGAGAGGAGATACCTGACTTAAGAAGAGTTAGATGACCAACTGGGTTGAGCCAAATGGAGACCCACTGCTGCACTTTTCTTTTCATTTTGTCAACTACAGTGTCCCAAACTTCTGCTCTCAAAGGAACAGCACTTACAGGCATGCCCACGTAAGAGAAGTGGGTCCAATGATACTTGTATGTGACTCCAAATATGTTGGCAATATTGTGAAGCACATGTACTCCTTTGTTCCAGCCATATATGCAACTTTTTAACTGATTTACCATTCCGCTAGAGTAGCTCATGTATTTGTCAAGGAGAGATTTAAAGCGCTTGGCTATTGTAGTGGAGGCCCCTCCAATTAGTAGGGTGTCATTGGCAAATTGTGAATGATTTATGTTCTTGACCCTGTCCCCAAATTTTAGTCCTATGATTAAGCCAACTCTTTGATTGAAGTCCAACGCCTTGCTGAAGGATTCAACCATTAAAATAAAGAGATAAGGTGAGAGAGGGCATCCTTGTCGGAGACCTCTAGAGGATTGGAAAGCTTCTCGAGGTCTGCCATTTACAAGAGGGGAGATCCATGGCCCCGAAATGCAGGTTCGAATGAGGTTGAGAAAGCAGTCATCAAATCCCATCTTCTTCAAAATTGCCAAGAGGAAGGAGTGTCTCACTCTATCAAATGAATTGGCCATATCAAGCTTGAGAATAAACCCTTTCTCGTTTCTGGTTTGACTCGAATGGATGGCTTCTTGCACAAGTAAAATGGAATTAGTTATTTGTTTGTTGGCTAAGAATCCCCCTTGATTTTCGAAATGAGGGAAGGAAGCAAAGGCTTTAGGCGAGTAGTAATGATTTTTTTCAGGATTTTACAGGAGGAGTTACAAAGTGATATGGGCCTGAAACAAGCAAAGAAGGATGGCCTATTTTCTTTGGGGATGAGTGCTAGATGAGTGGCATTGGTATATCCTCGTATTTTTCCTTTTCGTTGGATCCAATTGAGCATTTTTGTCAAGTCCTTTTTAATAATTCCCCAGAATGCTCGATAAAAGCAAATGGGAAAGCCATCCAGTCCCGCAGATTTATCAAGTTGAAGAGTCCAAATTGATCTCCTGATTTCCTCCTCATCTATCTCCTTGCTTAAGCTATCGTTCATTTCCCTACTTATCCCTGTTGGGAGATGCTGCAATAGATCTGTATAATCCTCTGCTTCCTTTGTTTCAGTTAGCAGGTCCCGAAAGTGATCTCTAGCAGCTCTTTGAATGGCCTCTTGAGTGCTTTGTCTATCACCTTCAGCATCTAGGATGGACCTTACATTATTCCTTATCTTTCTGGTTGTCGTTTGTTTGTGAAAAAAAACTCAGTTTTTGTCACCCCCTTGCAACCATAATTGCCTCGATTTGAGCCTCCATTTTGATTCCTCTTCTCTGTTATCTCGATATAGCTATAAGTAGAGTTCATTTTCGTGCTGTTTGTTCTCTTGGGAAAGGCCATTTTCCTCTATTTCTCTTTGAATACTTTCCAGATTGTTCTTAATTTCATTTTTTACCTTCTCTGGTTCTTGTTACTTGGTTTTATCCCATTCTTTTATGGCTTGTTTTGTTTTTCATAATTTTGTTTCCCAAATAAAATCGGGAGATCCTTCCACGTGCTGGATCCAAGCGCTGTAAACAATTCCTGCAACTGTTGGTATATCATTCTAGAGGGAACTATATCTGAATGGGATGGGCCCAAGGGGCCTATGATTTTCCAACATTAGAGTTATTGGGAAGTGATAAGAGGTAGAGCACATTAGAATGCTAGCATATCCAATGGAGAAAGCAAAGAGAAGTGTAACATTGATGAGAATTCTCTCCAACCACTCCATGATGTTACCAGCACCCATCCTACGGCTGTTCCATGTGTATCTACTTTTTTGTGGAGGGACATCCATAAGATCATGCTCCTGCATGATATTTTCCAACTATATTCTGTATGGATCAGGTGTAAAACTGCCTCCCCTTTTCTCATTGGCGTGGAGGATTAAATTGAAGTCACCTCCTAGAATAATGTTAGTGTTTTCTTCTGCATCTAGACAGTCTTTTAGCTCATGCCATCAGCGCTTCTTGTCTGTGCAATGATTTGGTACATAGATGTTGTAGATGATAATGGCTTGCTAATCTGCTTTATTTTCCATAATTGTTTTGATCCAATGTTGATTTATTGTTTCCGAAATACAGTTCCATAAACCTTGATTCCAAATTGTTGCTACTCTGGAGGCTCCTCTTGCCTCACTAATGCTTCCTCTATAATGTCTCTCGTACTCAATAACTTTACTCATTTCCTTGTGATTTTGTTTTGTTTCTTATAACATAATAATTCCTAGCTTCTGAGAAATGATAAGATCCATTAGGGCTGCTACCTTAGAGGGGTGCCCAAGTCCTCTAACGTTCCAAGATAATATTTTCATCATTGGATATGCAGTGTGTGGGGAGGTGTTCGCCCCCCTTGGTCCTTGTTGATTACTTCTTTGTCATGCTATCCCAGGATATAAGTTTCTATGGGTGTCTGCATTCCCATTACTATGTCCTTTTGTGATTTCTCATCCCTATGCTTCTTGGCAGATTTCTCGCCCGAGCCAGGTTTCTTAGATGGTTCACTAGAACCTCCATGATCTTTGGATGAGCTTCTAGTAATTCTATTGAGGGGAGGATCAAGAATAGGTTGAGAGGAAATAATAAGAGGCAATGAGGATTCGTTGGTGTCTTGGCGTTGGCTATCAAGGAGAGGGGGCTCCTCGGGATCAAGGGGGGAGAGGATTGCGAAGGGATTGGATGAGGGGACGGTAAGAGGATGGGAGAGAGGAGGTGGCTTAGAGGGAGCAGGGGAGGAAGGGGTGGGATGGGTTGTTGAAGAGGTTGAAGGGCCTGCATCAACGGGATCTTTAACTGAAGAGATCGATTTCTTTTTTAAAACCATTTCCCATTGTTCTTCTTGTGATCCATCTTATACATGAATAAGCTTAGTGCATCTATTGGAAAAGTGGCCATATTCGTGACATACCTTACACTTAAAGAGGATCTACTCGTAATTCAGTTGCTGTATGTGGCTCCAGTCGTCCACTTTAAGCTTGATGGCTTCCGGGAGGCCTTTGCCAAGGTCCACTTCGACACAGATCAGGCATAGGCTTGCATGTTTTCTTTTGGTTCACTGCGATCAATATATTTTCCGACTGCATTCCCGATGGCGCGAACTGACTTATCTCCTGAACAATGAAGAGGGAGGCGAGGGAGTCGAACCCAGACCGGGACTGCACTGGGGACATCCAGCTCTGGATTGAAATCTGAGGTCCATTGGTTGAGATATAGGCTCCTTGATTCCATGAAATAGGACCCATTTCTGAAGGTCAAATCTTTATCTTCTTTAGTTTCAAAGTGGAAGGTGAAATACCCTTTCCCGCTGAATCTGATGGAGATTTTCCCTTGTATTTTGTCGGACGAGTTCCTTTCAACCCATCTTCGAACAGTTTTTGGAGATGGCCAAAGGCTTCTGAATTGACCTATAAGTCCTCTTTCTGCTAGGGACAACGTAGCCATGTGTGGAAGAACTGGGGGCAGGCTAACCTCGTGAAGAACATCCAGCTTTTTGATAAATTTCGAAACTGCTGGGCGGGGGCGCTGTGGGGGCAACGATTTAATCAATGGCGAAAATTCCTGCTGAGCATCGATCCCCTCCGATGGAGCTTGCGGAGTGGCCATGAAGGAAGGCCGAAGCTCAGTCTCCTGCGGTGTAATCGCCTAAGTCAGTCGCGCGGCTGTAGCTCGCGCGTTTTTCTTTAACCCTATAAATATATTGTTTTTTATTGGAAATTAAAAAACTATTAAAATAATTCTCATTACAATATATTAATTAAATAATATAATATATAAAAAATATTCTTTTCAAATCTAATTAAATTTAATTCAATCTCATTTATTTAAAAATCAAAATTGTTTGAGGCACATTTTTATATAGATTAAAATTATAGAATACACCTCTAAACCCATTTACACTAAATTGTTTTTATGTTATCTATATTTAGTTCGATAGGCCTTGTACGCGTTTCCTCTCCATCTGAGGTCTCGCACACATTTTACTTCCACTCTTCTCCTCTCCATTTGACATCTGACTCATTGTTTCTTCCTTCGAGGCCAAGCCGGTGGCGTTATCTGCTCCTCCGAAAGTGGCCCAGTACTCTCTTTTCCACAACAGATGCCATTACGTGTCTGCACGAGGTCGCTCCATGAGGCACGTACTCCTCATTCATTGCGCAGCGCATGGGACACGTACATTTTCGTTTTAATAACATGACACAATATTACAGTGTGAGCCCCAATATGGTATGGGGCGCCTACAATGCTGCCTAGATCGAGGAATTTGTCTATTTTTTATATCTGGCCATTCAAATAATTTACCGCTAATGTCTGTTTGATTGCCCAATATTTAGACTGAAATTATTTGACCAGGCCGATATCTATCTGATTCCCAAATATTCGACGAATCAGCAATTAAAATAACTTCAGAGATTCGACACACCCATCCCATAAAAAATCATAAGGAAAAATGGCCATATCGTTGGGAAGCGTCGTGGGTTCAACAGATCTATTTGTGATGTTGTGCTTGGGGTGTTAAACAGTGGAAACCTCCATCAAAACAGGTAAATATAAATTATTGCACTATAGCTTCCATGCTGAATTGCTTGTATTTTATTTTATTTATTTATTTGTAACTTTGTCGGATTGAATCGTCACGAAGAAAATTGTTGTTGTGATGATGCAAGGGGAAATTTCAGGGTAGTCTATTTTGATTACAAGGTTCTCAGAGGTTCGACTCGAAATTTTGATTAGAACATCATGTTTGGTAAAGGAGGATTCAGATAAGTTTATAACGTATAATAATTTACGGATAAGTCTTGGTTGGTGCAAAATTTAATCTCAACTACTTGTTAAGTGTCAACATCTTACTCAATGTCACTTATTCAAATTTAAGTTGAGTTTAATTTATTACTGATGTTTCTAGTGTAATTTTATTTAAATAATTTGTAATAATCAGAAGTCCTCTACTCCACGGCCTAACGCAATTTCACTTATTCAAATTTAAGTGGACTTTAATTCCAATCATTTATTACTGATTTGTAATCTTATTTAAATAATGTGTAATACTTAAAAATCCTCTGCTGCATATTTACTTACTCTGCTGCATATTTTTGTTCCCTACAATTTTTGTCATTGCTCAATTGTATTATACTTTTACAAAGTAATTGTAAAGAGTTTGATGGTTATCAGAGAGGACATCATGATGGCAGGGAGGTTGCCATTAAGAAACTGAATGGAAAGCACACTACTCAAGCTGCTGAGGAATTTCTAACGGAAGTGAAACTCCTCAGCAGTCTCCGTTACCGTAATCTTGTTTGTTTACTCGGATGTTGCAAGCCAGCGCACAAACACTCGCTGGTTTATGAATTTATTATAGAATCATTTTCTGTGAGACTATATCTTCTTCATATCCATATCCTTCTATAACTCTCTTTCCCTAATACCTTCTATATAAAAAAATAATAATTAAATAATTATTTTCAAAAAATAAGATAAATATGTATTTTTTTGAAGCAATACATTGACTTATATTTATTTTAATTTTTTTATCTGTTAAATATTGAAAAACCTAAAAGCAATTGAAAAATATTTGAAATAGAACTATTTTTATTATTTAATTTAGTTTATTATATCAATTTATTTATTAAATATCTAAAAATATATAAATTGTTAAAATAAATCTCTTATTTTTAAAAAAAATTGAAAATAATTTTTTATATAAAAATATAAATTAATAAAAAATTTCAATAAATTATCATATTTATTGAATATTTAACTAAAATATGCTAATATGAATCTTAGCAATAGCAAACTGACTTTACAATTTTTTAAATATAAACTATAAAATACATCCAATTTTTCATATTAACCTCTTTCCTATCCTATAAATAAAAGCTCTTTTATTTCCCGGCTTATTTCTCCTCCTTTTATAATTGTTACATTAATTACTATACCGCATTATACGGTATCATATTCTCTCTCCTGTGGAATTTTGGTTTTTCTTTCTTTTCTCATTGAAATAAAGTAGAAAACCATGATGTAATATTAAAAAAAGAATTTGATTCTTTTCTAGAATATCTAGAATTAATTTACTATGGTTGGTTTTAAGAATCTAAATTTTAATAATTTTTGTTTTTTCATAATATTTTAATGTAATATGCTTTATATTAGTGGTTTTAAGAATCTAAATTTTAATAATTCTTGGTTTTTTCTATAATATTTTAATGTAATATACTTTTTAGAGAATTGGAGATTTTGTTGTAATTTGATTTATAATAAATAATGTTTATATTAGTGTTAATGTATGTAGGGGTTGTGTAATTATTTTATGTTTTAGAGTTTTTTTGTTTTTGTTTGTTTGTTTGTTTGTTTTTTCCTGAAATGACTAAAACAATTTTTAATTAGAATTAGAATCTTTTTTCTCTTTTAATTTTTTCTTTTGACAGATTAAAATACATTTTTTCAATAAATATATAGATTCTCTATTTTTTAATACATAAATAGATTCTAAAAAAACAAATTTTAAAACACTCAAATTATACAGAGTTTATGCCTAAACCTGTAATTCTAAATGGTAGAAAATTTCAAATAAATTTAATTAAAAAACGTACCTTTAAAAAATCTACATTCTAAATGTAGAAAAGATTAAGCCATTTAATTTTCCTCTCAAATGACTTGGAGCACGTTGAGTCTTATTCTTTATTCCAAGAGTATAAGATGCATTTATTCTTATATAGATGTGATGGCATAAATAAAATACATTTGTCAACATATGATGGACATCGGTATCGAATATATGGAATTAGTGGTCCAGGCAGAAGGCCATCCTTTCCCACATATAACCTCCACATAATTCGGAGAGTACTGCTCAGCCCACACGACCAGCTTTTGTAGATGCTGTTACAGATAGTCCTGCGAATTTCCTTTCCATTCTGGAATCTGCGACCCAACCTGCTGCTCCAACTCGGACATCTCACGGATATCGCATTTCAAGATGCGTTGTGTTGTTGTTTTTGAATTGAAAATATTAAAAAATAAGTTAATTAAGTTAATGGTTTAGATGGGTAAAATGTGGTTTACCATTAATTTAAATATTTAAATAAATTTGAAGATACTTATTTACCAAACACACATTAATATTAAGACAAATTATAGCCATCACAATTAACAAAAAAATTGCTTGAAATTTTGCAAGTTTTTTTAATTAGTTTTTTATTTTTATTTTCCCCAATTTAATGAAGAATTGTCTAGCCAGATATCACATTTCAAGATGCGTTGTGTTGTTGTTTTTGAATTGAAAATATTAAAAAATAAGTTAATTAAGTTAATGGTTTAGATGGGTAAAATGTGGTTTACCATTAATTTAAATATTTAAATAAATTTACTAAGAGAATATATATTAAATTAAATTATTGATAATATTTATAATTATCCTAACTAATAATAAATAGATTTGAAGACACTTAATTTATCAAAACACACATTAATATTAAGACAAATTATAGACATCACAATTAACAAAAAAATTTGCTTGAAATTTTGCAAGTTTTTTTTAATTAGTTTTTATTTTTATTTTCCCCAATTTTATGAAGAATTGTCTAACCATGTCATGATTTGGGGTGATGATAATTTCCTCGTAATCTGTCATTTTTTTTCAAAAAATATGAAATTGTGAGTGTTTTAATTATTATTTTTATTTAATGGTGCGGAGGATATAGAATTTTGAAATTTGACGGAAATAATATGGATTTCTAAAATTTTCTACGAAATTTAATAAAAATGATGAAAAAAACTTATTTTTTTATAATAAAAATTTCTAAATAATTATGTGAATCCTTCACCCATCTTAAAAATTAAAAACATAATTTAATTTAATTAATTATAATTAAATTAATTACAAATAAAATGTTAACATATTTAAACTACTCTATTTAAATAATAAAGAATTTGGAACCCTTATTAGTCCATGTCTTCTCGGCATAGGACTATAGTAATTGAAAACTGGAAGTTATTATTAATTGAGCAGTTTGAAAACTGGAAGTTATTATTAGTTGAGCAGTTTGTTAGTACCCACTAATCAAATATAATCAATTTTTTTAATGACAAAGTGATTTCCTATCTCATTTGGCCTCTTCCCAAGGCGGGGAGGCAAAAACATAAGTTATAATGATTTATTTCTTTCGCATTTTGAAAATACTATGAAATTACGTAATTCACAACCTAAACTAATGTTGCCATTAGTCGAGGGCATTAAATGCTAGCTCGGAAAATGCAGGAACATGAATACTGTCTAGCTCGGAAAATCCTTTTCCAAGGACATGAATATTATGTCCGATAACTATGCAAACTTGCAAGAAGATACTATGTTTAATAAGAGAAACATGTGTCCTAGCTAGAGCACATGGCGGTTGGCAGTTGCAAAGCACATGCTGCTAAACCACATGGCGGTTGCACGGTTGCATAGCACATGTTGCTAGACCACACGACAGTCGCATGTACTAGCCATGTTGTACACAGAGAAGCAACATGCCCATAGCCCGATTCTATGCATATCCATGGCCTGCAGAGAGGCTGAATAAATTGCATAGAAGTCAACAAACATATCACAGCCAGCTCTTGCTCCTCTTGCTTCTCTTGCTACTGTACCTGGAGGAGCTACTCATGAAATTTAGATGTCCCTGGAGCCTAGAACTAGTATTTGTTCCCGCTAATATAAATTGAAGCCATTCCGACGGATATTGATGGTTGTCGTTCTCGCTCCCTCCTTGGCCGCTGCCAAAAAAACTTAAAGGAAGATAGAAAGAATAGTTGCAAAGCCACATAGAGCTGAAACTACTGTGTTGGATCTATGTACTAAGCTATGCTTATACGGAAATCAAATGGAGTAGGAATTAAGGCCGAACAAAGTAAAACATATGAGAAAGAATGTCAGACCCTAGAGAATTAACTTCGAGAATGTGTAGTTAGACAATTTGTCTTTTCTTCGTACGTTTCTTGCTCAACGTCTCATCTCTTTACACAATTTTCCTGAGTTTTTATGCTAAATACACAACATCTTCTTCTCCCACTGCAGAAATATTTCCATTTTACACATCCACTGCCATAGAATCAAAAGAAGCATCACATCATTAGTAAACTGAGACAACACAAAATTTATATATGAAATTACATGTAGGGAATTTATTGGCATCATATGCCATAACTGTAATGGAGATTGATGCATCCAAACTCTGAAACAACCTTCACGGCCCTTATCTTGCTTTTCTTGTCCTCCATAGCAGTTTTAAGCAACATTTTCTGGACACCCATTTTCCCCTAGATGCTCAATTTGTTAGGGCTCCCGATGGAGAGAACTATTTTCCATCCCAACTCTACTCCAACAAATGCAGTGACTCTATCACTCTTTCTTCCAGTAAATGAACCATGAGATTAGAGTCTGATATGACTTTCTTGAGAGCTCAGGTATGCAGTGGCAATGAGGGTTATCGACCACAATTTGGGGAGACTATTTTTGATCCTTTTCTCTTTAAAAAACTTGGCCAAATATGTACATGTCTTTGTCCAAAAGATGAATAAACTCGACCAAAAGATGAATAAACTCGACCACTTTAGGCAAAACTTCAACCCACAAAATCTAAGGTAAATTATGGCTCTTCCCCGCTAGTGTTTTGTTTTTATTCTGTTTGTATAAGCTGTGACCATGTAACAATTTAATAATTCGACACATAATCTCCGAAAAATATGAGCCATAAATTATGGCTCTTCCCTGCTAGCATTTTGTTTTTCTTCTGTTTGTGTAAGCTGGCATTTTTCTTTTCTTTTGTTTGTATAAGTTGTGACCATGTACAATTTAATAATTCGACACATAACCTTTGAAAAATGAAAATGTAACAATTGTTCACATAACAAAGTAATAATTTAGTAATTCGACATATAACGCCATGGGGACACACCATTAGGGGCATGTGTCTCATCTTCCATTCTCTGGAACATACCATGGGTCATCTTACTATACCAATATACATTTTTTTCATTAACTAGTCGATATTTGACTTGTTAACTCCATGCAAGCTTCATAATCTACGTCTTACAGAATCTAGAAGTCATGTAGATTGAATTACGCAGTAGTATTAATAACACAGAAATCAAACGACATATTCTCCAAATTGCAAGAAAAGAATAGTGGTTCAGTTAAGTTAAGTACAATATATGAAATATTAATGGTAGTTCAGTAATGTACTAACCTGTTCTTGTATATGAATGAAATATAAAGCTTAATAACTAACATGGCCTTGAACAAGGGCACTTGGAATAGATAGTTCGATGCCTAAGAGTCAGCTCACACAGATCATGATAGACTAGTTAAATACAAATACAGGATTTAGCAACTAGAAAAGGAAGAATTAATGGCCTACTGTTGTAAGCCCACGACAGCCATTGAACAGGTTCATTGTGGCTGAGAAAACTAATACTCTCTTTACTACATTTCCATTCGTTGCTTACCTTCTAATACTAACATATCGCTTAGGGTTGTGTTCGGCAAAGGGTCGAGGAGTTCAATAAAGTCAAATGTGGGAAGGTCTTCACCCATCTAGCATGGAGTCGAGGTGTAGACAACCAATCTACATTTTGTGCACAAAGATAATTTAATTTCTTCTTCCTTCTTGACAAAGAAACCCAGCAAATAAGCTTGTTCAATGAACTGTTATAATCCCCACCCAACAGTTCATACTAATCAAGGGAATCAATTCTAGCAATTGCTAAATCCTAATGAGGTAATCATTGTTTTGGATTAATACTTTAGCAACATAAAAAATTCGAGATTTTGAAGACGGATCAATTACCAAAATTAGAGGAGATGCCCAAACTATTTCCATATTTAACTATGATGCGTTAAACTCATAAAGCATAACATTTGGGAGAAAAGCAACACAGGATTAAGTTGAATATTGGTGGGGCTGGAGGTTACACATGTCATACTCTGCATAACACATACAACTCACTTTTGTTTCCACAAATGTTGATAATGTTATGGATCCTCCAATAGAGAGGCATGAGTGATGTCGGTATTCATTTTCATCATAAGTGGATACTCAACAACTCGGAACCTACCTTTTTACCTGCTTGGGGGATCTCACGCTTACCGTGATTTCTTCTACTACTAAAAAGACAACTCGGAACCTACCTTTTTACCTGCTTGGGGGATCTCACGCTTACCGTGATTTCTTCTACTACTAAAAAGATGTATGTTTGTGGCTAATAATCATGCTTGTATGCTAAGGTTTGATTAATGCATGAAAATATCCCCATCAAAGCAGGAAGTGGAGGTTGCAAAAACTTTATATGATCTTGCAAGGATGTTTGTCAATAACAAAAAAAACTTAATTTGATTTAATTAATTACAACTAAAATGTTAAACTATTGAAACTACTCTATTTAAATAATAAAGACTCTGGAACCCTTATTCATTATAATCAACTATCTGATTCAGTAAGCAATGCTTTAGATTAGATCGAAAGTGCAGAATACTCGTATTGTGCTTGGATATCCCAAATACCTTTAGATTTAATTGTCTTCAAGTAAATGTAGCTCGATCCAGCTTAGTTTCCATTCAAATCTTTACTGTGTGGCATCTAGTTGCATGTCTACAGGTGTAAAGCATCAGAAGAACAATCTTCCTGCAAATTTCTTTGGTATACTTGTTGTACAAAACCAGATTAAATTTCCCAGAGAACAGACATCGAGATCTGAATGAGCACGTGGAGTTATGTTTTCCGTGAAAGGACAGAGTCGATTGCTCATGCAAATCAACCAGAGACTTGTGAGACTGCAAAATCAAGGAAATGGATAGCCGAAGGTGGTGGAGTCAAACGACGAGGTGGCCGAATGAATTTCTAAAGCAGACTAATACTAGTAGGCCACTTTGAAATTGAAAACATATCACAACATTTTTAATTTTAATAGTTATAATTGTAGGTATATTAAACCTGAACCATCTCCATATTTTTATGATTTAATGAATGAAAATTTCAAAATATTTAGTTTGAAATGGGGAACAAAATTATATTTTATAATAATTTCAAATAGGTTTTTTTGGTTAAATTCAAAGATAATAAATATATTTATTGAGAGATGTGGCTTATATTGTATAATCTTTACTAAATTATGATTTTTATTTCAATGGAAATAGCTATAAATGAGTGGTTTTTTTAATAAATGTAATGACTAATGATGTTAATATCAGATTTTTTTTTGCACTCAAAAAATGTTTGGCACTTCCCATTAGAACACAACACTATCAACCATATATGCACCTTATGCTTAGATAATTCTTTAAAGCAAAGACTAAAAAGGTATGGTATAAATATATTCTATAAGTCTCCAATCCCAATCTTCCTACAATTATAACCTAAGAATTCAAATATATATTAATAATTGCTCTACAAGGTGCAAATAGACGTAGATAAGACTGCTAAACTGGAAAAAATGTATTTTGGTTTGAAATAATAAATATTATATTAGATTTAGGTTGTTTAATGTATTTGTGTTAAGGTGGTAATACACAATTAAAATAATAATTGAAATATTGAAATGAAAATTAACAACTATATTATAATAAAATTCTTCATTTTTTTAAAGTATCAAAAAATTACTATAGTACATCTAAATGTATGAAAATATATTAACAAAAGAAAATATTTATAAAACACATGGGACTTTCTAAAGGTATGAATTAACAACAAAATGTTAAAAGTATAAAAGAATATTAATAACAAAATGTTAATAAAACTATGAAAAATTATTAACAACAAAATGTTAATAAAAGACAAAATGCTTCATATTAGTAAAATTTAATATTTTGTTCATTTAAAATAATTGTTTACTGAATTTAATTATCCATGTCTTTACCGCCATGAAAAGTACCTCTTTAATTGTCACATAGTCCATCATTGAATTTAAAATCGCATATTACTTCACAAGTATATATTTTTTTTTCAAATAGAAAAGGAGTAACTCGTAATCATGAGTAAAACACGAGCATCTGAAAAACAATATTCCAAATTCATTGGTTGGTATCAAACAATATTCCAAATTCATTGGTTGGTATCAAATTCACAATAGAGCCTTTTATTTGTTTAATTAAATATGAAACAACATTGTTGACCCTTCGTACCATCTTGTTGTTTGAAGTTTGACTTAGATTTTATGTTACATAAATCTTGATTCTAGATATTAAAATTATCAATACTTAGCTCTATCTACTTTGCACAAATTACCATTCTGTGTAACCAAGGTCAACTGTAAATCCATAAATGTCAACAGAATCACATATAGGGGGAGTAAACCCAAGAGTTTACGTTGCATGTATGATTTTTGGTTTGCTTGTCCACCATGTATATAATTACTAAACAAAAATAGAAACACTAAAAGACTAAATTTAATATGATGATTATTAATCAAAACCAAAGTATTTTTTTTTCCAATTTACTAATCATGTCGGCCTCTTTGGCACCTTTTGGGGCAATTGCTAGTTATACAGAGATACAAGTGTTTGGAAATTTTGTTTGTCCCAGTTGCCTAAGTTGCAACTTTCACATGGGTGCCCATCGAACTGATTTCACTAGTAGACGAGGTAACTATTATGTTGTTGGTATCACAGTCGATGAGTTCTGTATGGGCTCTAGACGAGATGGGGACAGGTTTGGCGGTGCCACTTTTTCCATGGGATTCCGAATGGGTTGTGGGCCGAGATGGTGATGGGTAGTGGGGTGTGTTGGATAGATAAAGAAGAAAAAACAAATAATTCACACAAAAATTCACGAGTTGCGGCTCTTTCATTGATTGCACAAAACATGATGATTACAATGAACCTGGTGAAGGTTATTTAATGTTTTCCAACTAGCGGCTTGCCTAAATTATCTTGGCATGCAACCACATGCACCCACACACTAAAATTTTTCTATCGTTTAACTCAACTTGACTCAACACTCAAACACTCAACCCTCAACATTCAGTTAACTGACTCTTTAAGTTTAACAAAATCCTCATGTAAGAGTAACTAGCTTATTTTAACACTCCCCCTTAATTATGACCACTAAACTAAAACATGACTTATGACAACTCAAACATGTCTGTTGGTATATGTCTCAGCTAGGCTTACAACACCCAAATTTGTTCTATGAAGCTCAAACACATCTTTTGCTAATGACTTAGTAAATATATCAACGAGTTGATCACTAGATTTGCAAGTCTTCAAGTGAACTTCTCCATTGCTCACAAGTTCTCTAATAAAGTGATAACTAATATCAATACGCTTGCTCTTTTGATGAAACACATTATTCTTGGATAGTGCAATTGCTGAGTTGTTGTCACAATATATTACTGTTGATCCTTGTTGCTTCTACTTGAGTCCATCAAATACTCTTCATAACCACACTACTTGACATGTTGCTGATGTTGCTGCTACATATTCTTCTTCTGCTAACGAAAGTGACACAATGGGATGCTTCTTAGATGCCCACAAAATCAGACCTGAACCAAGGTGGAACACAAAACTAGAAGTGCTCTTCCTATCATCCAAATTGCCTCGAAAATCAATATCTATGTATCCAATCAAATCTTTTTTTTCTGTGCTTGCATACATTATGCCACAATCTCTAGTTCCTGCTATGTGTCTCATAATTCTTTTTCCAGCACTTCAACGTGTGTCTTTTGGAGTCTCCATAAATCTAGAAATTAAACTCACTTGCATGATATCCGGTCTTGTAGCTCTGAGATACATGAGGTTTCCAACCAATCTTTTGAATCTAGTTGGATTGACATTTGATCCTTCATCATCCGTGCTTAACTTTGTACCTGTTGCAACTGGTGTTGGGACAGGTTTGCAGTTCTTCATCCTGAATCTTTTCAACAAATCTTTGGGATATTTATTTCTACAAATAAAAATTCATTTTTTAGATTACTCAACTTCAATGCCAGGAAAATATTTCATTAGACCAAGATCTATTATCTCAAAATTCTTTCATTATGGCCACTTTAAATTCATCTAACTCAAAATCACCTGTAAAAATCATGTCATCAACATATAAGAAAACAATCAAAATCTGTCCATGCTCATTTACCTTTGTGTACAAGGTAGGCCCAATGTCGCTTCTCCAAAATCCATTCTTAATCACGTAGCTTTTGATTTTTCTATACCAAGCTCTAGGTGCTTGCTTCAGTGCATAGACCACTTTCTTCAACCTGTAAACTTTATCTTCATTACCTTCAACTTCATAACCTGGAGGTTACTGATCATAAATTTCTTCTTCTAGAATTCCATTCAAAAAGTCTGATTTCACATCCATCTACTATCATTTCCACTTGTTTTAAGTTGTTGTGGCTAGAACTTCTCTTACAGTATCCAATCTGGCTACTGGAGCAAATTTTTGTCCAAAAACTATTCCTGATTGGTTGCTATAGGTCTTGCTTTAAATATGGCAATTTCACCTTTCTCATTCATCTTTGTCTTGTACAACTACTTCACACCAATGATATTTTTGTCCATTGTAAAATCAATCAAATCCCATGTATCATTCTTTTCAATAGCCTCAATTTCTTCATCCATGGCATGCACCCAATTTTTATCTTTGATTGCTTCTTCAAACGAAGAAGGTTGGAATGACAACAATGCAAAATTTGAAATAACATCCAAATCATCATAAATATCTTTTAGAATTCTCATCTTTCTATTACCATTGGTTGATTCATCACCTCATTGTCTGTATGGAGAATCTCGATGTGTTGACCTGCTTGAAGATCCACGCTGCTCTAAAAATCTTGTAGTCCTTGTTGGTGTATCTCTGTTTGGTGTCTTCACCTGTGATTCTTGTTGCTCCTTTTTTTCTACACCATCTTCTTCCATCAATGATAGTTGTGACACAATTATTTTGTCTACAGTTCCATTTCATGGCTCTTCTTCTTTGAACACAACATCTCTGCTAATTATGGTCCTATTTGTGATAGGGTTATACAATTTGTAAGCTTTTGAATGCTCACTATAACTAGTAAATATGCATTTTTCACTTTTATCACCCAATTTGCCTCTTCTCTCTTTAGGCACATGTGCATAAGCTACAGATTGAAATACTTTGAGATTAGATACAATCCAATACATACCTAACCATGCTTTTTCTGGTACTCTATTCATCACACTCTTTGTCGCAGATCTATTGATCACATAAATAACACATGCAACTGCTTCTGCCCAATACTCATTAGACAAGATTCTGCATTTCAACATGCTTCTTACCATGTTTATAATTGTCATGTTCTTTCTCTCTGCTACACCATTCAGTTGCGGTGTGTACCTGGTTGTAAACTTTCTTTTGGTTCCATGTTGTTTACAGTAATCATGGAATGCCTTTGAATCATATTCTCCAGCACGATCTGACCTCAATACCTTGATTTGTCAATCACTTTGGTTCTCTGCTAAGGCTTTGAATTCCATGAACTTTGCAAAAGTTTCAGACTTCTGCTTCAAGAAGTAAATCCAAGTCTTTCTGCTATAGTCATCAATGAAAGTAAGAATGTAACAACTTCCACAAGTCGACTGTGTCCTCATAGGTCCACACAAGTCTGTATGCACTAATTCAACAGGTTATTTTGCTCTCTATGCAACTCCCTTTGGAAAAATTTGATGGTGTTTCTTTCCCAAGATGCAACACTCACAAGTACTAGCAGGTTCTTTGATGGGAGGTAATCCTCTAACCATATGTTTCTGTTGCAACAATCTTAAACTAGAAGAATGAAAGTGTTCAAATTGAAAGTGTCATAACTAGTAATCATAAGAACATGCAACTGTAAAAGAACTCACCTGACCACTGTAATTCATAATTAGATGAAAGAGTCTGTTCCTCATCACCTGCACCATTTTTATCAACTGCTTTCTTGGGGGCTTGTCATATATAACATATTCTTGACCTTGAAAGATAACTTTGTATCATTTATGTGTCAATTGGCCAACACTTATTAAATCATGTTTGGGACTAGGAACATAATATACCTCTAACATTGTCTTCGCCTCCCATTGCTTGGTCAAAACATTAACCACTCATTTGCACTCTAACATAGTTATCGATCAAACATGAACTATTACCTCAAAACGGGTATTGGAGCCCAAAAATCTAGAAAAAAACATGTAAAAACAACCGAAATTTAAAAGTGTTGGTTCTGCATCACAATTATTTTTCAAAGTAAATTTTCAATATTTTATAAATATAACAATAAAAACAAAAAAAGTCGTTTTGTTAGGTGGAAAAAACACATTGAAATGGAAAAATGTTGATGCCAGAATAACGTCTTTTTTTTTTAGGGTACATTTTCAACATTTTTTAATAATGATTTTAAAAATAAAATATCATGAATCTGAAAAAATTTAAATTTCGAACGATTTTCAGGCATGGCATTAAAAATAAAATATCAGATCTTTGAAAACCCTTAAAATTCCAATGATTTTTAAGCATGGCATTAAATTTAAAATATCACTTCTTTGAAAAACCCTAACATTCCAACAATTTTCAAGCATGGTGCTAAGACAAAATACCTATATGTTTTTTCAACCATAGCATTAAAAGTATAATATCACGTCTTAGAAAAACATTAAAATCTTGACAAATTTTCAACCATGGAATTAAAACCAAAGTTTATGACTACAAAACAATCTTAAGTTTTAAAAATATTTCAAGAATGACATGAGAAAAAATTATGACTAAAAAAACTTTAAAAATGAACACTTGAATGAAAGAATTATTATACCAAGAGTAATTTTTTTAAATGTTAAATGTATAGCGATTTTAAAATCTTAGCCAAACAACTTAACATTGAAAAACAAAATTAAATCACCTATCAAATTGCAAATAATGAATCGAGTGCTAGACAAAAACACACACAAGCCCTATATATATAATATATATATATTTATATATATATAATAAATAATAAAATTACATTAGAAAACAAAAAATATAATATGAAAATAAATAAAAAACACAAAAAATAAAAGGAAAACAAAATTCAAATTGAAAAAAAAATTAAAAGTACACAAAAAAATACAAAATAAAATAAAAGAAAACAAAAAAATAAAATTAAAATAATAAAAAATAAAAAATTCAGAACCAAAATACAACATAAAAAAAATAAATTTAGAAAAAAAAAAATTCCCCGCCACCCGAGCCCAACTGGCTACAGGTGCAAATATGATATCACAAAAAAAAATCAAAAAAAAACAATCTAAATGAACTTGTAAAAAGAAATTTAAATAAATAAAATAATTTAAACCTATATATATATATTAAAAAGCACAAAGTTATATAATTTATTAGTTGGAAAAGAACCAAAAATTTCAAAATATATATATATATGAAAGTAAAAATTAATAAATAATAAATAAATTTATAAAAATAAATAAATAATTGGAAAAAATTAAAAATAATTAACGATTAAAAACAAAGTTAAAAATTTAAAATTAAATATAAAATCAGAAAATTTTAAATTATAAAAAACCATATAAAAATAAAACAACAAACAACAACAACTACTCTACGCTCTCCCCTCCTTGACTCCACCCCAACCCACTGCCTCCATCCACCTCACCGCCCCACCCAACCCTCTCTCCCCTTTCCCCTAAACCCCTGCTCGCCTCCTCCCCTTTCCCTTTGTCATGTTTTTTCAATTTTATTTTTTATGTTTTATTATTAACATGAAAATCACTCACATTTAAAAAAAAATTATCCACACTTAATTCATTAGAAAATTTAGAGTGTAAAAAATAAGCCCTCTAAACAAAAAGGGTTCATGCTCATTAATACTTTTTAAAATCAAGATGAAAATCACTAACAAAAAACAAAAAAATTTCACACTTTATGCATAAAAAAATTCAAAGTGCCAAAAATAAGCATTCTAAAAAAATGTGTTGATGTTGCATCAACACTTTTCAAAATCAGCGTGAAAATCACTAACATTTAAAAAAATGGTTCATACTTGATCCATAAAATATTTAAAGTGTCAAAAATATGCTCCAAAATATAGGGTGTATTCTAAATCACCATTTTTCAAAATCAAGAGATTTTTTGCTACTTTAAAAAAACGGGTACTAGGTATTTTTCTCGTTTGATCAGTAACTTTGTTCTCTACATCCACAGTCTTGTCAGTACCCAACTTTACCTATGTTTTCACAGATTGATCGAAATTTGCAATCAAATTCTTGTTGCTTGTTATGAGGTTACTGCAACAACTCTCTAATAGCCACACACTATCAGAAGGTTCATGTACGGTATGGAAAGCTAGGAAAATGAAGTTAATACTCTCTGTAGTGACATGAGCTCTTTGGTTCCCTTTATCAGCTATCTTTTTCCTGCAATCACGAGCATAACGACCAAACTTATTGCAATAATATCATTTCACCTTTGATTTGTCAACTCTTTGATTATTGTTGAAGTTTTTGTAGTTCCTTCCACTTTCATATTCATGTTCTTCTCAGCCATCTCTCTAACCACCATCTCCTCCACCTCATCCTCTGTGTCTCAATTTGCTTTTGCATCGACCTCTGTTTTTTGAAATACAAACTTGGCTTTTGAAAGCGACTTCTACAGTGGAATCCTTATTTATGTCTATCCTTGCCTCATGCGATAGAAGTGATCCCATCAACTCATCAACTGTTAATGATTTCAAATCCTTGCTTCCTCTATGACTACTACCACAACATCAAACTTGGCAGACAGAGATCTCAGGACCTTCTCAACCACTGTTTGATTTTTAATTTGTTCACCATAAATCTCTAATTGATTTACGACAATTATGACCTGATTCATAAAAGATTCGATGTTCTTTCTCTCCTTCATTTGCAAACTTTCAAAATCTCTCCTAGTATTCTGCGACTTAGCAATATCGACTTTGGCCCTACTTTTATAGTTGGTAACTAAGAAATATTTAAAATCTTACCCACTTTGAGGGAAGATTTTAAGAGCTAATATTTGCCCATGGGCTAATTTTCTATACTTTTTCCATTTTTTTGTAAAAATGATTTGCCCAAATTTTATAGAATGAAATTATTTTACCCTAAAAATTGCCAGAAAATTACATATAGACTATATAAAAATATTATAAACTTGAATATTTTTACAAAAATATCTTCTAACATTTTATAGATTTCATATTATAGACTAGTGAAATTCGCCAAGATTCCTAAACTTTAAAATAAATTTCCATCCTTAAAATTTTCTCTCCAGGCTACTTCACCATACAAGTTATAAAAAAACCAAGGCTACTTCAACATATGAGTTATAAAAAAACCAAGGCTACTTCACCATATGAGTTATAAAAAAACCAATGACTTTAAGCCCTACCTAACTATACCTTTTTTTTTTCGATGACGACGACTTTTCAACATTTGTCAATTTTCCGACTACGCAAGACTTCCCGGGCAATGGGTGTTCACGACAACACTTGAGAAACTTTCGACTATCTTTTTATTCGTGTGGCTGCAGAATTTCTTAATCTCAAATCTTGGTCTGAAATCAATTTATTAGAAAAACAAAATAAATAATTCACACAAATTAACGAATTAGTGTTTCCTATTGATCATAGATTAATCATTTAAAACAAAATGATTACAATAAACCCGAAAAATATATATTTAAAGATGCTTAAAAAATATTTAAAAATCCTGTATCAGTTAACTCTAATTGAGTCAACAATCAACACTCAACTAATAGCCAATTTTAAAAATCCTCAATCACTTAACTCTACTTGGGTCAACAGTCAACCCACACACTCAATTAATAGCCCATTTTAAAAATCCTCTCTCACTTCACTCTACTTGGTTCAACAGTCAACCCTCAACGCTCAATTAATAGCCAATTCCTCGTGTAGTAATAATTAGCTTTTTTTAACAAAGTAAACTTTTTTCTTCAGGGTTATAATTATGGACGATTGGACGGTTTCCCGACTGCTCCTCCTCCGTGAAAGGGAAATTTGCCAAGCTCTCCCAATTTGTCCACTGCAACAATGACAGCCTGCAGCCTCGCTGCAACTTTTGTGAGAAGACATGGAACCGTTGCAAGAGAATGGGTGTCCATGAAGGCTGCACCCTGGACTGTTTCGGAATTTCGGCCTGCAACAGAATCATCGAACGTAAGAGGCCAGATCTTGTTTTTGCTCGACATAACAGGTTTTTCGATTGCGTCACCATCGGCCTTCTTCATTGTCACAACTTTTGGGTTTTCAAATTAGAAGGCGGAGTAATTTTGACATTAATGAAATTTGGTTTTGGGCCTTCTTCCATGATTTGCCACCTTTTATCGTCTATAAATAGCCTTGGTTGGGACTTCAAGCAATTCTGTAATTCCTCCAGTGCTTTAACCGCTGTTTCATGAGATTAACTCTGGTGGTTCGGGTCATGGTTTTGATGTTGTCCGCCAGTTCTATTATAATCTTGCAGTCTTCGTCTACGAGGTTCATGCATGGCTCTTTCAGGCGCTGTCGCATGAAATACGGTTCCTGGATTCAAGTGATTTACCAGCACTAGCTCAGCTGTGTTTCAAAAAGATGATTCTAAATTTCAAGTTCCTAACAGAACTTTCTATCAAGAATACCTGAATCTTAGAGATTAGGTACCCATTTAGAGCATCTACGCAATACGAGCAATAACGAATCGTTGCTCCAATTTTGACATATTGATTCCAGGGATATCTGAATCCAAATCGCCTACGTCGTGCCAACTCCCATCTAGCAAAGTTGGTCTGCCAAAGACATATTAGGGGACTGTTAAAAAGGTTGGGTCAACCGTTCTTTATCTTTCTTTTCATTTTCTTAAATACTCTCGAATTAGATACACGATGGTCTATTTTTTTATAACCTGATTTTCCCATTTCGAAATATTCTTGAAATTAACCTGACAAATGCCAATGATATATCACGAACAAATTCAGAAGTACGCTGTTTTTTCTTCTTGAAAAATATCGCAAACAAATTCAGGAAGAAGCATCCTTGGAGAAAAACATTATTCAATTTATTCATTTTTAACATAATTCTATTAATTAATGATTCTATAAAATGCTTTAAAAAATATGTTAATCAGCACTATTTATCACACATATTATATCACATTAACCTGAATATATTTTAATTCTAAACGTTTGCATAATTTAAGGCAACTCATCCAAATACAAGTCATTCTAATCACGATTGCCAATATTTTTTTAAGTCTATCCAATTTCCAAATATTCCAGAAATGGACCATACAAATTCCAATGACATATCACAGACAGGAAGCCATTTCCTGTTAAATTAAGGAAAGACCTGAAGTGACATATCACACAGACAGGAATTCATTTCCCGGACACGATTTGAGAAAAGCATTATCCAATTTTTTTAATTTTAACATTATTCTTTTGAATATCAATTATAATATTCCACCTCATGATCCACGTATGGAATAAACTGGCTCTTCATTTTGGTTCTCTTCCTAAACATTTTGATAGTATTGCGGATTGTATGGAATGTTGTTGAAGTAAGGAGAAGATATTACGGAGTATCATTCCCCATTTCTATTTTGGGTTATATAGAAATGGCGGAATAAACATATTTTTGAGAATTCTATAGAAGATTTTAGGTTGGTATATGACAGCATTATTACAAATCATTTTTGTTTTCTTACTTATATTAATAATAATAAAAATCAATTTAGCATCTTAATTCTCAAGAGTAGTGTAAAGGAACAATTGTGGTTGTGGTTTTTGTATAGTCATATCTGAAAAATTGGAATACATGATTCATTGGAACGGGGAAGTGGCACAAATACTAAGGCAGAAGTAATAGTCTTTTGGGGTCTTTAATGTTTCAGAAACTTCCTCAATGAATCTCATATTCATATTTTTGGGGATTCCAAAATTATCACTGATCATGTAAGTGGATGTGCAAATATCAATCAACCACAAACTATGGAGAATTGATAATCTATGGATTGAGTTAAATAACTCTACAATTAACCATATAGGCAGAGAACACAATCTACTAGCTCATGAACTTTAAAAAATGGCACTTCAAGAAAATCTGGGTAATATGCACCTTGAAATAATTTTGGAAGACAATGTTCTAGTCCATTCCCTCTGTAATTTTTATGTTCGTCTTTTTGTATAATTTTGTGTATCTTTTTCCTGTTGGAATTTAATTCCAACTGCAACCATTTAATGCTGAACAGAATCCGATCTTCCGCAGTCATTGCAAATTGTTCAAAGTCGCAAAAGTCTTTTGATATTTCTGAGCATTTAATACGCATTAAATTCATAAATTAAATCCCCTGCAGTCAACCGACTTGTTTTTGCTGTGAAAGGCATCACCGCCTCTTCTGCAATAAATACGCAAATAAATATTAGCAGATATTTTGTTTAGTTTATTATTAAACTCATATATTTATTTTCCTATAAATGTAAACGCACAACAGTACTGTTTTTAAGTAAGAAAGAAAAAGAAAAACAGTTCTGTTTTCTGTGTGAGTGCAAGAGATTTTGAACAACAGTGTTGTTTTGTACTCTAAGAGAAAAAGAGAGAAGGTTAGAAGAACGACATAGAGTCTCTTCTGTAAATGCACAGCGGTGCTGAACCTGCGATTTTCTGAGATAGAGAAAATCGATTACTGGAACTGAAGTGTTCCTCTTGTAACAGTTAAGTTTTCTGTATCAGTTTGTTTATTGTTATGAATACAAGTTTACTGTTTTGATGATTTTCTGTCGCTATTACACCAAGTGTCAAAAACACTTTGATTTTACTCTGTAAGTCTAGTAGTGATTTGACGCCACTTGTTTTAGTTGCTGTTACACCAAGCGTCAATTGTCTCACTGTAAATTTATAAGTGATTTTGACGCCAACTATTTTTAGTTGCTGTAACACCAAAGCGTCAAATTTCTTTAAGTGACTTAGCGTCAAAAACGTGTTGCCGTTACACCGAGTGACTTGACGTCACAAATCGCGTTGCTACAACACCACGATCAACGTTGCTACAACACCAAGTCCTGTTGCCGCAACACAGTTTCCAATAAGCAGTTTTCTATTTTTTCTGTGTTAACAAAACAGAGTATTATTTCTCGTTGCTGCAACACCGAATCCTATTGCTGTAACACCATTTCCAGAAAACGAAATTTACAGTTTTCTGTGCAGAAACAGAGTAAAAACAGACCATTTTTTTTGTTGTCTGTTTGTTAAGGAATTTAGCAGAAAATTCCAACATGGTATCAGAGCTAGTCTAGGCACTCAGTGAGTCAAAAACAGAGTTTGTTTTTCACTGTAGGAGCTGTAAGAAGTTTATTAAGCAGATTTTTCCAGCAGAGAAAGTTTTTGCTTGTTTTTTAGTTTTACAATCAGTATCTCTTCTTTACCTATACAGAGTTAAGATGGCAGATGCTGGAACAGGTTTAACAAATTCCCAACTGCCACAATTTAATGGGAAAAATCACAGTTATTAGTCCATAACAATAAAAGCATTGTTTGCTTCTCAAGGAATATGGGAGCTGGTTGAAACTGGCTATGTTGAACTTGCAGATGCAATAGCATTGGCTGCTTTGACAGCAGCAAAAAGAGACCAGTTGAAGAGCGACAGAAAGAAGGATGCCAAAGCCCTGTTTTTCCTCTTCCAATCAGTACATGAAAGTATCTTTCCACGGATTGGAGCAGTAACAAAATCCAAAGAAGTATGGGATATTCTCAAAATTGCCTATCAAGGCATGGAGAAGGTGAAGACTGTAAAGTTGCAGATGTTGAGGAGAGACTTTGAAACACTCAACATGAAGGAATCTGATACAATAGATTTATTCTTCACTCGGGTTATTGGGCTGATAACCCAGATAAGATCTCATGGTGAAATTATTGAAGAAAGAAGGATCGTAGAGAAGATCTTGAGGTGTTTACCCTCAAGGTTTGACGCTGTTGTAGTAGCAATAGAAGAAACAAAAGATCTCTCACAGTTCATGGTAGATGAACTGGGTGCTTCTCTTATGTCTCATGAACACGGACTGAGTAGAGGAACATATTCCTCTTTTGAGCAAACATTCAAGACTCGGATGTCTTTCAGCCAAGGAAAAGGTCGAGGCAGAGCAAATAACAGAGGTCGTGGAAGAAGCCAAAACAGAGGCAGATATTATCCTGCAAGCACAAGCCGAAGGAGCTGCAATCAGAACCAAGATGAAGGTTCAAGAAGCTCATGGACAAAGGTATGACAAATCCGAAGTCCAATGTCATTATTGTAAGAAATATGGACACTATGCAAATGAATGTAGGAAAAAACAAAATGACATGAATAGTAGGCAGAATGTTAATTTTGTAAATGAAGAAAATAAGAATCCAAAGAATGTGTTGTTAACATGTAACATTGCATAAGACAAACAAGAATATGTTTGGTTCTTAGACTCAGGTTGTAGTAATCACATGACTGGAAATATTGCAATGTTTGCCAATCTGGATGAAGATGTGAAATCTGAGGTAACAACAGGAACTGATAGTAAGATATCTGTCAAGCGTAAGGGAAGAGTCAGTATCCGAGCAAGAAATGGAGAACAGATGATTGTGCCAGAGGTATACTATGTACCTGGGCTGAAATGTAATCTTTTGAGTATTGGATAGCTCATTGACAAAGGTTACAACGTGTTCTTCAAAGATGATACGTGTACAATCAGAGATATACCTCCAAGTAAGAAGATCATTGCACACGTGCAGATGACTAGCAATAGAATGTTTCTTCTCAAACTCAAGGCAGATTTGAAGGAAGGAAAAACTATTGCAGCTGTAACACAAGAAGTCTTTCAGTAACAAGTGAAAGATGAGAATTGGTTGTGGCACTTGAGATTTGGACATATCAGTTTTGGAGGCCTGAATTTGTTGCACAGAAAGGGAATGGTAAAAGGATTGCCGTTGATTGAAAAACCGGACAGCCTTTATGAAGGCTGCATCTTGGGCAAACAGCACAAAGAAAGCTTTCAAGCAGGAAAGAGTATAAGGGCAAAAGCACCCTTGGAAATTGTTCACTCTGATGTGTGTGGACCCATGCAAATACCATCATTTTCCAGAAATAGATATGTTTTAACTTTCATTGATGATTACACGATAAAGACATGGGTGTATATGCTGAAAGAGAAGAGTGAAGTGTTTGAGAAATTCCGCCACTTCAAAACTCTTATTGAGAAGCAGTGTGGGCACTATATCAAAGTGCTCAGAACAGATAGAGGAGGAGAATGCATCTCCCAAGACTTTCTGCGTTTTTGCAGAGAGAATGGCATACAAAAGCAGTTTACAGCAAGGTATACACCTCAGCAAAATGGTGTCGCCAAAAGAAAGAATAGGACCATGCTTGACATGGTTAGAAGTATGCTGAAGGCAAAACACTTGCCTCATGAGTATTGTGCAGAAGCTGTCACTTGCGCAGTTTACATCTTGAATAGATGCCCAACTAAAGCTGTCATGAACAAAATACCAGAAGAAGCATGGAGTGGTCAAAAGCACACTGTCACTCAAATGAGAGTATTCGGTTGTGTGGCTTATGCACATGTACCGGACCAGCTAAGGAGAAAGCTTGATTGTAAGGGGGAGAAGTGTGTGTTTGTTGGCTATTGTGATGAGTCAAAAGCATACAAACTCTATAATCCATCCACTAAGAAATTGATAGTAGCAGGGATGTGTTGTTCATTGAAGATGAAGCTTGGGATGGAAGCTTAGAAAGAATAGTGAATGTGAAGACAATTGTGTCTCATGAAGAAGAATAGGAAGGGACAACAACAAATAATCCTTCCTTGGGGGTTCCTCCTCCACCACAGCAAATTCAGCAAACCACACCACAAGCTCGAATTCGAACAGCCTTAAGAAGTCAAGGAAGTGCTTCTTCAAGCACACCACAGGGATCTGAAATACCCTCAAGTTTGGATGGAATTCCAAGCACACCAAGAAGACTAAGATTCAGAAATCTGAATGAGATTTATGAATAAGGAGCAGTAAGTACCAATACCGGTCTGAATTCATTATTCACTTTATATTGTCATGTTGATGACCCAATTCATTTTGAAGATGATGTAAATGAACATAAATGGATTGAAGCAATGAATGAAGAAATTGGTGCAATTGAAAAGAGTAAAACATGGGAGTTAGTGGACCTCCCTGAAGGCAAAGATGCCATTGGAGTTAAGTGGGTCTATAAGACCAAAAGAAATGTTGAAGGCAGGATTGACAGGCACAAAGCAAGACTTGTTGTGAAAGGCTACAAGCAGCAACAAGGCAGAGATTATGATGAAACCTTTGCACCAGTAGCAAGGATGGAAACAGTTAGAAAAGTGTTGTCTATTGCAGCACAACACAAATGGAAGATTTATTAGATGGATGTTAAATCTGCATTCCTGAATGGAGTGTTAAAAGAAGAGGTTTATCTTGAACAACTTCCAGGTTATGAAGTTGATGGCCAAGAGCATAAAGTTTGCAAACTGAAGAAAGCTCTTTATGGGCTGAAGCAAGCTCCAAGGGCATGGTACAGCAGAATAGATGCTTATCTGATTGAGAATGAGTTTGATAAGTGTGATGGTGAACCCACACTCTACATAAAGAAGAATGATGGTAATATTACTATTGTTGTTTTATATGTAGATGATTTGATCTTTACTAGCAATGATGCTTCTCTCATTGTTGATTTTAAAACAGTCATGAAAAGTGAATTTGAAATGATTGACTTGGGTTTCTTAAGATATTTTCTTGGAATTGAAGTAGACCAAAGTGAAAATGGTGTTTTCATTTCTCAAGATAAATATGTAGAAGCAGTGTTGAAGAGATTTAACATGCAGAACAGCAAGACAACTATGACTCCAACTGTAATGGGGCTGAAATTGACCAAAGAAGACAGCAGCAAAGGTTTTGATCCAAAATTGTACAAGAGCATATCTGATAGCCTTATGTACTTGACTGCAACTAGGCCAGACATTATGCACGCTGTGAGTTTAATCTCCAGATTTATGGAAAGACCGAAAGAGACTCATTGGCAGGAAACCAAGAGGATGCTAAGGTATGTAAATGGAACGAAGGGGTTTGGTATTTTATACTCCTTTTCTGAAAGTTTCATGTTGATAAATTACACGGACAATGATTGGGTTGGAAGTGTTGATGATAGGAAAAGCAAATCAGGATATGTGTTTCATATGGGATCGGGAGCCATCTCATGGGCTTCCAAGAAGCAACCAATTGTGGCTTTGTCAACTGCAGAGGCAGAGTATGTGGCAGCAACAACAGCAGCATGCCAAGCAGTGTGGCTGAGAAGAGTTCTCAAAGATTTTGTGTCATGAACAAGAAAATGACACAACCATTTATTGTGACAATAGCTTACCAATAGCATTGTTTAAAAACTCTGTTTTTCATCAAAGAACAAAGAATATAGATATCAAATTTCACTTCATACGTGAATTGGTTAACACTGGTGAAATTGTTTTGCAGCACTGCAGAACAGAGGATCAGCTCGCTGATATCTTGACAAAACCATTGCCAAAGAAAGGTTTTGATCATTTCATAAAATGCCTGGGTATGCAGCAGTTGAAATTAAGGGGGAGTGTTGGAATTTAATTCCAACTACAACCATTTAATGCTGAACATAATCTGATCTTCAGTAGTTATTGCAAATTGTTCGAAGCCGCAAAAGTCTTCTGATATTTCTGAGCATTTAATACGCATTAAATTCAGAAATTAAATCCCCTGCTGTCAACCGACTTGTTTTTGCTGTGAAAGGCATCACCGCCTCTTCTGCAATAAATACGCAGATAAATATCAGCAGATATTTTGTTTAGTTTATTATTAAACTCAGATATTTATTTTCCTATAAATGTAAACGCACAACAATCCTGTTTTTAAGTAAGAAAGAAAAAGAACAACAGTTCTGTTTTCTGTGTGAGTGCAAGAGATTTTGAACAGCAGTTTTGTTTTGTACTCTGAGAGAAAAAGAGAGAAGGTTAGAAGAACGACATAGAGTCTCTTCTGTAAATGCACAGCGATGCTAAACCTGCGATTTTCTGAGATAGAGAAAATCGATTACTGGAACTGAAGTGTTCCTCTTGTAACAGTTAAGTTTTCTGTATCAGCTTGTTTATTGTTATGAATACAAGTTTACTGTTTTGCTGATTTTCTGTCGCTGTTACACCAAGTGTCAAAAACACTTTGATTTTACTCTGTAAGTCTATTAGTGATTTGATGCCACTTGTTTTAGTTGCTGTTACACCAAGCGTCAATTGTCTCACTGTAAATTTATAAGTGATTTTGACGTCAACTATTTTTAGTTGCTGTAACACCGAAGCATCAAATTTTTTTAAGTGACTTAACATCAAAAACGTGTTGCCGTTACACCGAGTGACTTGACATCACAAATCGCGTTGCTGCAACACCAAGTCATGTTACCGCAACACAGTTTCCAGTAAGCATTTTTATGTTTTTTCTGTGTTAACAAAAACAGAGTATTATTCCGCGTTGCTGCAACACCGAATCCTGTTGCTGCAACACCATTTCCACAATACGAAATTTACAGTTTTCTATGCAGAAACAGAGTAAAAACAGAGCATTTTTTGTGTTGTCTGTTTGTTAAGGAATTTAGCAGAAAATTCCAACATTTCCTTCCTCAGAATCCGCTGACCATATCATCAACATGTTGAGTATTGGATATAAAAAATATAGGTGGTATTATGTTACACTTGGTTTATCCACATTGACCACATTGCTTAATGAATTACTTCTTTCTATCCCCTTTTAATTCTGAACATTGCTTCACACAGACATATGTGTTCATATGCTGTATATAGTGTTATCTTATTTTTTGCGGTTGGGAAGCATGCTTATTCTCCCATATAATTCTATGTTGATGAACATGAATGATGATTATATTTCTAAATAATCCAATATGATAATGCATAATGCTCTTTTCGCACTGAAAAAAAAATCAATTATAATATTATGCATGGTTCCATTAAATGCTGAAAAAAAAGGTTATGCTAGTTACCACCATTTCAGATCCCGTTATATATATGTAACTCTTAATTTTAAACCTCTATATATATTAATTCTAAATCTTTAGAACTGAAGTGCACCTAAATTAATAAGAATAATTTGCTATGGAATAATACCCACCAAAGCTGCTTCTCTAGCTTTTGATTTTAACACTACCTGGAGAAACCTTTTTTTTATTGCTGTCCTTATCTGAAGATTCCTGGAAATGCCCTGTGACGCAGCCTACATGTAAGTAAAACAAAATCTTTGTATAAGTAAAAGAAGTATATGACTTCCATTAATAAATTCTATGGTTTTGGAAGCATATGAAGATCATTTTTACAGAAAAGTGACGGAAATAATAGCTTTCAAAATTTGATAAACAAAATTGAGCATACAAAAATAATAATTTGGAAGGTATTTTATCTTTCCCTTCTGAAGATAGCCCAAGTCTTTCCAAAGATAACGTAAGTCCTTTAAGATTGAGTATAATCAATTTGTGAAGATCATCTCCCGCCCAAATTGAGTGGATAAGTAAACTGGTAAGTATCGCTATTCTGCACAAGTACCGTCTCGAACCGTACAAGTGCATAGTTAAGTAAGTTGTCCTCGCGATATCCGGAGATGGAAATGACACTAAAGGTGAGAATGAAGATCATCAATCCATAATCATATCTCGCACAAGAGGGGAAAGCCGTGTAAATGTTGCCAATGCACCTGTAATCATATGGACCGTCACAAATATTAATTAATTATTAATTATTATACGAGCACAATCATATTTATCAATATGATTGATATAAGCGAATAGGTATTTATCAATTAGTTTATTATTATATATATATATATATATATAAAACAAATTAACATAATGGAATAATATCTCGAATAAGAAAAGAAAGCGGTGGAACAGTCACAAATATCAATTAATTATATAATTTATAATAAATAGATTTAAAAAAATTATAATACATAAAAAAATTATATCAATTTTTTATAACCCAACAGATTAACTAATTAAATTAACCACAAAATTCGAATTAACCAATTAAACTATCCTAGCGGCATCAAATTAACCAATTGAACTCCCCAAGACCGTTTATATGGTTAATAACTACACATTTATTTCAAATTACTAACACCTTCATATGAAATTGAGCTCTTCCATCTTACATTTGTATGGATAAAAGACTTTTACTCACCAAAGAGAAACACCCCAGCAGCACGTATAATTGGTTGGAACCGTTTTCCACCTTGACGTGCAACGACGTTTACGAGTACAGACAACGCTCCTCCCAGAAAAGTTGCGAACAATCTATTTAATCCTTTGACCAAGGTTGCTCCTGCCACAATACAAAAATATCAACAGAGTATTGCACAGTATATCATACTAATATTGTGTCTATACCGAAATTTGTTACTTTTTATTAAAATTATTTTCGAAATATTTTAAAATTTTATGAGGTTTTAGACAAAGGTTACAATTTTTTTATCCTTTAAATTTTGTTTGGGCAAAAAAAATTAATTATAAAATATTTATATTATTTTTATAGAATGAAAATTAGATTCAATTCCATCAAAATTTTTTTCACAAATAAGGCAAAATCAAATAAAATTTAAACAATTGAATATCTTACATAGATTTCGACTATTATTGTGACATAGTTTTAACATAGATTTCGACTATTTATTGTGACATTAGTTATACTACTCTGATATATACACATAAGAGTAATTACCTGCAAGTGAATTCAAAGACCACAACCACTATCATGGAAAAAAAAATAACTATAAGTAAAAATTTAACTATACAAATGTTTATATTGTTTTTATAGAATGAAAATAAATCCAATTCCATCAAAAACATTAGAGATATTCAAAATCATAAAAGTTGACGATTATAATCCTTTTCAGAAAAATTATTAAATTTTAATCAAAATCTTACATAAATTTACACTATTTTCCTAGCAATATTGTGACCTGGTTATACTACTCTGATATATACAAATACTGGTTATACTACTCTGATATATACAAATACATACAAATAGGAGTAATTACCTGCAGTGAATTCGAAGACCACAACCACTGTCATGACGGCCCACACACAGGTCTTGTAAGGAACCAAACAATAGACCATTCCAATAGAAGATTGAAACCAAGAAAAGTGCGATCCCACTTTTATAGCATGGAAAATTCTTCTTGGATCCTCCGCTCCATGTTGCCAGACCACTTTACAGAGAGAAAATATCTACGATTTCAGCCCACCGAATACTTGTAGTATCTTCTCAAACGCTTGTTTATGAAAGCGTTTGGGAGTTGCAGGTTCGAGGTCGGAGGAGGCTTCTGGAATGCCAACCTCCCATTCGAGAATGCTGATCTCCCATTCGATATTGGATACATTGACCTTCGATCTAGTTTTTCGGAAACACAAGTTGGAAACGAATTCAACTGTATATTGTAAACATGATAAGAATGATGTATATAATATATATAAATACAATGATTAATTCATTTCCTAGGTTTTTTGAACTTCAATAACTACTCAGTATAACACACTAACCCCTCTAACACCTTCTCCCAAATCTGTTACAAAGTGGGTAGGGAAGACTTTGCTCCTTCTCCCGAGTCTGTTTCAGAATGGGAATGTTTCATGGCATCTCAAAGAGAATTGAACATTCTTTCAATGAAGAATCGTGGCAGGATGATAACCAGAACGCAAACGGTAATTCAGAACCGTTGCAAATCTGGACTGCAAGCCTTTATAAAGGCCAGTGATTCGACTAGTTTAATGATCCCACTAATCCACATAGCTCGCTCTTCTGGACAATCTAAGTTCACTCTGCGTTACCCATCGCTTGATTTTTCATTTAAGTCAAAGGTGTGATTTATGAATTATAGTATTTTCCAGAAATTCCCGTTTACATATTTGTTGATTTACAATTTACACTGTTTTTTATTTAATATATTAAATAACCAAGTTATTTTTAGTTTGTTTTTTGGATTTCTAGTCTTCTAATTTGTGGAAAATTTTGAGGTGAAATATTGATTTGTATTATTTAAACTGGTTTTTGACTCTATATATGAATTGAGCACCTAGAATAATTCTTAAAAAAACGTTGATTAATGTGCAAGAGTTATCATCAAACTTGTGATTTCAATAAAGTTATTTGTGACAATTAGCCTATAACAATAAATAAAGATTATCTATTATAAAGTTCTTCAGAGTTGACTTAGTCCTTAAATGTTTAAGGAAATATATGCATCTGTGCACTATGGAACATGTTATATAATTAATTAATCTATTTTCAATTAAAAATAGAAGGTGATTTGCAATGCAATATGCAATCTCTTGTATATATAAATGGTATTGTTTTTAAATAAATGGTATCATTTATGATTTTTTATGTAATACTTATATGTTACATATTTAATATTTAATAATTTATTTGAAGTATTATTTTTTACATATAAGGTATTATTTTACTTCTTATGTATTATTTAATTAAAAAAGATTGAGATAGAATCTTGATTTGTATTATTTAAATTGATTTATGCATTTGTCTTTATATTATCTAGATTTTTTAGAATTGACCCAATCCTTAAATGTTTAATAAAGTATAGGTTAAAAACAAAATAGTTTTTATTATTGGTAATACAAGTTGTAACTTCAGAAGGTCATTCCCTACCGGCTATGCACTATGGAACATTTTAAATAATTTATTTATTTATTTTGAATTAAAAATAAAAGCTGATTTGCAATGTAATATGCAATCTCTTGTATTTGCTTTTTAAATAAATGGTATCATTTATGTTTCTTTTCATGAAAGACTTATTTATTACACATTTAATAATTGATTTTGAAGATATTATTTTTTTACATATAAAATACCATGCCATTTTTATATATTATGTAATTAAAAAAATTGAGATAAAATTTTGATTTATATTATTTAAATTAATTTTTTAACTATATATATAGATTAGACACAAAAACTTCTAAAACATTTCAACTATCGATTGTACAAAAATTACGATCAAATATATGATTCCAATAAAATTAGTTATGACAATTAGCGTGTACAAATCAATAAGAATTATCCATTATTTGACATTTTTCCTATGCATTTGTCTTTATATTATCTGAGTTCTTCGAGTTGATCCAATATTTAAATGTTTAATAAATTAAAGTTAAAAACAAAATGGTTTCTATTATCGGTAATGCAAGTTATAATTACATAGAGTGATTCCGTACCACAATCACCCTACCAGCTGTGCAGTATGGAACATTTTATATAATTAATTTATTTATTTTGAATTAAAAATGAAAGTGATTTGCAATGCAATATGCAATCTCTTATATATATAAATGGTATTGTTTTTATATTTATGATTCTCCTCCGGTAATAGGTATTTGTTACATATTTAATAATTGGTTTTGAAAGTATTATGTTTTACGTACAACGGAGCATGTCATCTCTTATTTATTTTTTGAATTAAAAAAAATTTGTGATTTACGAGGTATAATGTCAAATTACATTTTTTTGTTTTTAATCCATTAAATATTAAAGTTAGGACAAATGTGATTTACGAGGTATAATGTCAAATTACATTTCTTTTTCGTTCTAATCAATTAAATATTACAGTTAGGAGAAATGTACATTGCATGGAGACAATTATTTTACGGCGTACGACAAATGTACTTTGCTTAGACATTTATTTTAAGCCGCCCACTGTCTGGTTTATATGGCGCCAGGATTTTTGATTCCTTAAATGCCCCTCTCAAACTCCATTCTGCCCTGCATATGTTCCCTATATGATAACAACAGGACATAGATCAATCGAGGCTCTTTCTCTATTTCTTAATGGTCGGCCTTCTGCTCTCTTACATGATGATCTGTATGCTTTACTTCATACTGGAGCTGTGTTCAGTTTCCATATATGTAATTTTGACACTTTATGTTGCCACTGAACTTCTTATCACTGGCCCCTATGGGGCACACGATCTTCTGGAATTTTTATGATCCTTTATATTACTTTAATATAAATATGCAGAGTTTTCTTCTGAAAAAGATTTATTAATAATGAAATAAATTAAATGTAAAAATTAAAATTGGATATTTGTTAATATAGGTGTAAAATTATATATTTGTCTTATAATAAATTTTATGGTTGTAAAATTATATATGTGTTATAATAAAATTTTAATTTTGTTTAGAAGAATAAGTTTTTAGTAAACTAATAATTTTTAAAATATTTTTTAAACTATTAAAAAAAACCCAAACGTATTTATTTTTCTTTGAAATGTCGGCAAAACGAAAAGCTGAAAACAAAAAAATATTCGTTAGTTTTTTAGTTTTAAGAGTTTGCATTGATGGAATATTAAAATATACACCTTTGTTTTTAATTTTATTATTTTTGATATTATTATAATTTATATATATTATTTTCATAAAATTTTAATAAATTGATTAGTATAACTAAAATTATGTTAATCAAAGTAATATAAAATTTATGGAAATTAAAGAGAGTAAGATTCAAATCGAATTTATGGAAACTAAGAGATCAAGATTCAAACCGCCTAATTAATTAATTAATAAATAAAATAACGTTTATCAAACATTTTTGAAATTACAAATTCTTACAGAAAACCGATGTTACACCTCATTGCATTATATATATATATATGAAAATTTTTATTTACTATTTGAAATAATATATAGATATTCTCATTAATTATAATTTTTTATTAAATATAAAAATATGATAAAGAATATAGGATAATGTATTTTGCAATTCTTTAAATTTAGTTATATTGTTAATTAGTTGGTAATGTTAATAAATATTAGTTTGTGGCATCTTATATTGCTTTTAATAAATATTGTAATTCCTCACACATATAAAGATGCTAAAGAATTATTCACTAATTTAAGTGTTGATTATCAAGTTTAATGTACATGTCTATATTTTCTCATCTTATACAAAGAATGAAATAAATATAACCTTTGATATGCACATTTTCAAAAAAATTACTAAATAGAAAAAAAATGACTTACAAGTGCCTTATAAAACTTTTTTATAATTCCAAAGTTATAAATCATATTTCTTCATTATAATCAGCAAATGTATACATTTAACGTTCTTATAATTCCAAAACTATAAAGCATATGACATTAATATTAAGAGAATTTATAGCAATCACAATTAACACAAAAATCTACTTTAAATTTCGCCAGGCTTTTTATACTTTCTACTTTCATTTTCCCCAATTTAAAGAAGAATTATATCCGGATTGACGATTTGGCAGGATGATAATTTCCTAGTTCGAATCTTGCAATTGTTTTCAAAAAAATATGAAATTATGAGTGTTTATTTTTATTTTTTTTATTTAATGGTGGAAATAGATTAAGCCTTTTTAAAAATCTATAGAGCTATGATATGGATTTCTAAATTTTTTTTAAATTTTACAGCTATGATATGGATTTCTAAAATTTCTAACAAATTTAATGAAAATCATGAAAAAACCATTTTTATGATAATGAAGATTTCTAATTAATTGTGTGAACCCTTTACCATCTTCAAAAACAAAAAAATAATTAAATTAATTACAAATGAAATGTTCACCTATTTAAACTACTCTATTTAAATAAGAAAGACTCGAAAACCCCTATTCATTATAAGCAGCTATGTTATCCATTTCAGTAACCAATGCTTTACATTCGTTCTAAGTGCAGAACACTGGCATTGTGCTACCATATACCAAATAAGATTAGATTAAATTGTATTCAAGTAAATGCAACTAGATCTGACTTAGTTTCCATTCACATTTTGCCTGTGTCGCATCTCGTTGCATGTCTACACATTTAAAGCATCAAAAACTGCTTTAAAAATATATATTAATTCAACAATCTTCCTGCAAATTTCCTTTCCTATATGATAAAAAAAAGAGAGAAGCATAGTGAATAGCAGCTACAACTACTTAATTACATCAACAATCAAAAAACCGGGAGTGGATGATTTCCACCTCTCCGTGATCCTTCTATTTATAGCAGATTTTTAGGTCTGTTACATTAATTAAACAAATATATTTTTAGGCAGTGCTACCCCTTCGCATTCAATTGGTCTTGGCCTTCCAAGGAGTTGAGGCGGTGTTATCAGTCGCGACAACTCTTCAGAGTTTGAAATGTCATAGCAGTGGTGAGGGTAGAGGATGTCAAATAATTATTTTTTCTTACATTATTCCATTTAATTATTTCACCAAAAAAAACTTTTTTATTATATCAAAATGGCATTACATCATGCACACCTCTATGTTTTCTTTTCTTAGTGAGTTTCAAACAATTTTTTTTTAAATATGTTTGCAAATTGGTCTTCTGGTCTTCTGATCTGTAGAACACCACACATATTTCGTTATTGCTTACTAATTTTAGAATGAAATGATACCTTGTATCAATAGATTTACTCTTCTTATGCAAAACATGATTTCTTGATAATGCAATAGCAGATTTGTTGTCACACAAAATTTTAGTAGGTTCTTTCTGTGCATGCAACAACTCTTTCAAAATTCTTCTAATCCATAAATGTTGACATGGTGTTTTTCTCGCTGCAACACACTTTGCTTCAACTAATGATAAAGTCACAATGGATTTCTTCATTGATGCCCATGAAACTGCACCTGAACCAAAACATACCTAGATTTGCTCTTCGTGTCATCAATGTTGCGTGCAAAATCACTATTTGTATATCCAGTTAGTTTAAAATCTAAAGCATATGCATGCATGATACCAGAATTTCTTGTTCTAGCGACACATATTAAAATCCTTTTTCCAACTAGCCAATGGGTACTCTTCAGAGACTCCATGAATCTGAAAATTAAACTTACACCAAACATTAATCACTATTTTTATATCCATCCAGTGAGTTTAAAATCTAAAGCATATGCATACATGATACCAGAATTTCTTGTTCGAGCAACATATATTAAAATCCTTTTTCCAACTAGCCAATGGGTACTCTTTAGAGACTCCATGAATCTGGAAATTAAACTTACACCAAACATTATATCGAGCCTTGTGCAGTTAAATACATAAGACTTCCAACCAATTGTTTAAACAAGGTTGGATCTATATCTCAACCATGATCATCTTTACTGAGTTTTGTGCCAATTGCAATTGGGGTTACAATTGGCTTACATTTTTACATCCTGAACCTTTTCAATATATCCTTTGCATACTTATATTGACAAATGAAAATACCATCTTCAGATTGAGTTACTTTAATACCAAGAAAATATTTCAATAAGCCTAAATGAGTCATATCAAATTTTGTTTTCATGCTTGCCTTCAAATCATCTCTTGGGAGATCTCCAGTGAAAATCAAATCAACATACAAGCACATAATCAAAATTTTACCATCCTTGTTTACTTTTTTATACAAAGTTGGCTCACTTGGATGAATCCATTTTTATTCATATATTCATAAATTCTACTACAACATACTTGGGGTGCTTGTTTCAATCCATATAATGCTTTCTTTAATTTGTAAACTTTATCTTCTTGACCATCAATTTCATATCCACCAGGTTGTTTCACAGAAACCTCTTCTTCTAGAAAATAATTAAAAAATGTAGACTTAACATCTGTCTAATATATTTTCCATTTATTTTGTGCAGCAATAGCTAATACCATTATTATTGTGTCAATTCTAGCTATAGGCAAAAAAGTGAACCCCTAAGTTCCAAGTCTTGCTTTATTCTTTTCAATTTCACCTTCAGCATTCACTTTAGTTTTGTTACCTTCATTCAAATTTACAAGTTCCCAAGTACTATTTCTTTCTATAGCATCAATTTCTTCATCCATGGCTTTTATCCAAACTTTTTCTTTCACAACTTCATCAAAATTTACTGGATCGTATGCATGTAATGAAAAATTTGAAACTTGATCTATTTCATCATTCTACTCATACAATTCCTTTCAGATTCTAGTCTTTTGACCTCTAGTTATATTCTTCAATGTAGCTATTGCAACATTAGAATCATTACTTACCTCTGATCCTATTTCTTGTTGTCCACCATAACCTAATGGATCACCATGTTCATGATTTCTCGGTGTTATGAATTTTAATGCACTGACTCTTGGTGACTGGCTTGCTAAGGTTCTTGCAGCAGGTGTATATGGAATTAATTGTCCACCTTGTGCTTCTTGATCATATTCATTATCATCTCCATGAGATAATATCATTGTCTTTGCAACAAATTTATCTATTCCTCCATCCCAAGCTTCTTCTTTCTTGAACTCAACATAATGGGATTATAAAGTCTACATGCTTTAGATTCTTCACTATATCTAATAAAGATAAATTTCTCACTTCTATTATCTAACTTTTTTCTTAATTCTTAGTTGGACTTCTGTGAAGAATATAAAGAACACAAGCTACTGCTTCTCCCCAATATTCATTTGGTAGATGAATTTATTTCAACATATTTTGAGCCATATTAATAATAGTTCGGTTCTTCCCTTTAGCTATTTGATTTTGCTGTGCAGTATAACGTGTAGTAAACTACCTCTTGATTCCATGTGATTGACAAAACTCAATGAAATTTGCTAGCATATATTCACCACCTCTATTTGATCTCAAAATTTTAATATGATTTCCACTTTCCTTTTCAACCATAGCTTTAAATCTCTTAAATACAGAAAATGCTTCAGATTTATGTTTGAGAAGATAAACCCATGTTTTTCGGCTATAGTCATCAATAAAAGTAAAAAAGTAAACATTACAAGACAAAGAAGGTGTTTGCATTGGTCCACATAAATATGTGTGAACAATCTCCAATGGAGCTCTCGCCCTATTTGAAACTCCATATACAAATTTTTGTCTATGATGTTTTGCAGGTATACAACTTTCACACGAGCTCGTCAGTTGTTGAATACTGGGTAACACTTTCACCATATATTTATTCTACAACAAATCTTGACCACAAAAATATGAATTACCATATCTTAAATGCCATAACCACGATTTCTCAAAATTCTTAGTTTTGTAAGCATTCAAGGAAGGAGACAATTCATTTCTCATTATAAGTGGAAATATCCCATTCTTTGTCATTTCTACTCTTTCTATCAGCTGCTTACTTGGATATATGTCAATGATAGTACACACATTGTTCTTGAAGAATACTCTATACATTTTCTCTATCAATTTTCCAATGCTCAACAAATTGCATTTCAAGCTAGGTACATAATAAACATCATCAATTGTTCTTCTATCACGATGTGTAATATTGATGCAGGAGCATCTAGGCCTAGCCAACAATGTGATGGAGTAGTCACATGTTGTGGCTAATGCAAGTTTGGAGGAATACTTGGTTTTTTAAATTGTATTAATTTAAATTATGGAAGTGGTTAATTTGTTGCCTAATTCTAAACAAAATTGGGAATAAATGACAAATGATCCTCCCTGCGTGGAGATCGAGCCAAGTAGTCTAGTTTGTTTAGATAAGGATATGATTTGATTTTTAAATGTATAGTTTATTCCTTCAGTTGTGGAGAAGATGGTTAGCTTACACATATATGTGTTTTCCTGTCTTTTCTAAAGACAGAGGGGAGACAAGGTGAGAGGATTCGAGAGCATTGTAAGCCTACGAGTAGTGTAGGAGAAGAAGGTTGATAACTAAAATAATCAGGATAGAGAGGGAAGAAAGCCTCAAACTTGTAATTATGTGCTTCTGTATGTATATACAGAGAAAAGAATGAATCGAGACTAAAAGAGTGTCAGTAGAGTGAGAGGGAAATGTATGCAAATCAGGCCATTAAGACGACACTTTGTAACACTATTTGTTTCATGAAATATTTATGATGTCTGTGTAAATCCTTTATCAGACCCGCAGTAATGATATTGTGCATGCTTTCACATCTAGTTGTTTGTATTTCGATGGAGGAGCTATGAAAACCTGTTTCCATGAATCATTAGATGCATTCCCATTTGTTTTATCATTGAAAACCTAGCGTCAAAGGCAAAACTAGTGTTATTTAATTCCACAAGCAGAAAATCCAGTTACACTAAGTTTTCATGAAAAACCACTAAATGGACCCATATAGCGGATTTGAAAATTTATACGCAAGATTTTTGGGTCTTATCGGGTCCGATATACATATATCGCATGACTCAATCGGATCAGCGTAGGTCACAGGTCTGATCCCCAAACCTTGCGACTTCCAATTGCGACATATTGCGTCAGGGTGTTGCAGTGGAACGATAAAGCATTGATCGGGCATATTGTTATTGCCGATTACGATTTCGATATCGCATCGGACCACCGATAAGGGAAGTGCCGATAGTTGCGGACCCTTGAGACCTTCGATCGCCAATATAGTGATCCAATCTGAGCCATCCGATTGGCTAGATCTGGATTTGCTTTGTATTGGTATTTTGGAGAGCATTTTGGTCCTGAAAGGGAAAAGAACTGCTTTAAAGCTTTTTCAAAGTCTTTTGCTGTTTGAAAGGAAAAGGCATAGTTTCCAAAGGAAAAGGGGTGTTCGGTGCGGTGATTGTTTGGGTAATTTTTGATCCATTTGGGGTTTTAAGGCTAAATTCATATAAAACGCTTCCGATATAATTATTTGTGGGAATGAAGCTTTAAAGGGCCATTAAGGGGAAAATGAGTCCCGATAAGGTATATTGCTTATGGTAGCCTTAGGGTTGCACCATTTTTCGTAACAAAGCAAGTTCGTGATTGAAATAACTGATAGCAGAGAAGAATTGTAATTGAATAATTGGGGTTAAATAGAATAGACAATTTTTTTAAGAAGGAATTAAAACCAAAGTTATTTGTTAAAGTATTTATGTAGAAAAGATGAGGGATCAGATTGTAATCCTACAGAAGGAAGGCACATAGAGGTGATGTGTACGAGAACTTGTAGATGCAAGAGATAGAGGAAATCCATTCAAGAAACAGGTGACAACATAACAAAGTGTGAAGACTGCAGTAATATAGAATAAGAGAAGCTTTGAGAGAAGAAGTAGATGTGTTCTTAACAGCAGAGAAAGGAAAGCACTCTGAAGTGGTAGTGACCTTGAAGAATCCAACAAGAGATTGGACAGAGAGGACAGCTAAAGTGTTCTCAAGAGAGAGTGACAGATTGCAGAAGCCTAGAATGAGCAAAGGTGTTGCTCAAGAGGAGGTTCTAGATAGAGGACCGTGCTTACGAAAAGACTGAGTTAGGAGAGCTTAGTGGGGTAAGATCGCAATAAGGAGGACTTGTTGTTGCAGATGCTTGTTGCAGAGGAGTGACGAGCTCATGAAGAGAGAGGAGAAGAAGATGACTATTGATAGTCATAGTAGAGCTTTAGAAAGAAGCCACGGCAGGAGGAAAGATGCCAAAGCAAATGGCATGAGGATGAGTCAAGAAGAGTTTGACAGAGAGAGAGCTGAGATAGATTTCCATCTCAGAAGCATGGAGATGTTGCAGGGAAGTGGTGAAGACTAGAAGCATGGTTGGACCATGAGAAGGAGAGTAAAGTGGCAGAGGCTACAAAAGAATAGAAATCAGCAAGTGAATTTAGAGATAGCACAAGAGTCGAGAAAGATTGAGTAGATATTGAGTGCTCAAGAGGAACCAGAGGAACTCAGACAAGAAAAAGCAGAAATGGAATTTTCTGTTTGTAGACCAGAACAAGGTGAAATGTTGGGTGAAGAGGATAATGGGAGATCAGTTGAAGATCTCATGGACTATTGGCATAGTTCAAAACAATTAAAAGATATGATGATAAGGGAAGAAGATGAGGCAATGAAGCCTTGTGATTTTAATTCTCATAGTTTGTGTATTTTTGTAGGATACAGAGGATGACAAATAGTCTGGTGAAACTGTCATAAACATGAATGAAGCTCTTGAGGTGAAGTATGATAGAGAATGCTTTCTATAGGAAGAAGGTGTTGATTTATTGCAGAAGAAAGAGTTCATAGATGAAATTATGTTTGGTGTAAGACAGTGAGATGAAGTTGATATGGACCAGAAGTCTAATGAAAATGACATAGTGGTATTCCAAGGAGGTAAACAAATGAAATTGTGTAATGAAATTGATGAAAGAAGTTTGCAATATGACAATGTAGGAAACAGGATAACTTAGGAGTATTGCCATGAAAAGAATGAAGCTGAGAATAGAAGTTGTGATGAACTGTTGGAGAGATTTCACAAGGAAATATAATTCTTAGAAAGATTGCTCAAGGAACCTAAAGGAGAAATAAATCTTTCAGAAGTTGAAGAAAAGGATATGGTTACTATGCGTGATAAGGATGAATTGTCTGTAACATTTATAGAGTGAAGTAAATGTTTACACTCTTCAGTTAATGATGTGACTACAGGTATGGAAGACAACATTAATAAATATGATGCTGAAATCAGAGAAATTTAGCAGAGATTATTTGAAGATCAGGAGCAACAAGGAAGTTATGTCCTTAGAGACATGTAGGACGCAAAAGTATCAATCCAGCAATTTAAAAGAGATGATCAACAACATAAGAATGAATTTGAGGAAGGCTTTAGATTGCAAAAGCATAGCAATTGGTAGCAGAATGAAGAACAAGAGATTACTCTGGTAGGGCAAAGAAAGACAAGTAAAGACTGAAGATACAAATGGAGAATAAAGAAAAGGGTCAAGTGGAGGCTATTGCAACAAAGGTGGAATGGCAAACTGATGAACGAGTTGACGGAACTTGAACAAATCCATATTGATTTGTTAGAGAAGGAAAGACTCAAAGGAATGGAGTAATAGCAAGAAGGATCTGTTGAAATTCAAAAAATCTATGATGGAGGATTGGTGCTTAAAGCATCAAAAGAGGATAGAAGGTATTGTGTTTTTAAAATTAATGATTGTTGTGTGTTTTCAGGCCATATATACTTGAGGGAAAACAAGAAGTTATTGGAAATTCTTATATTAACAGGTGAAGAGATGACTACTCACAGTCATATACAAAATAAGGAGAAAAGTTACAGTCAAGTGAAGGAAGATGTCCAGTCAAATGACATCCAAAGGATAAGACGAAAGGAGGACAGCAAAGGAACTATTGAGATCAAAGGAATGTTTGGAAGGGAAGAGATCCATTCATATGAACATAGAACAAAGAGCTTTCTCAGGAAAGCTGGTGAAGCTAATACAACCCAAATGGAGAATCTCATGGTGTGTTCAAGAAGTGGAAGTCAACTAAAAGAGTTGATGATGAAATTATTTGAGGAGACCTTGGTGTCTCATAGTTTTGAAACTAATATTTTGTGTGTAAATGCAAGATACACTGAAGTGAGACAGTGGATTCATGTTGTCATAAGGGAAAGGAAAAGCAAAGATGTGATTTTTCAGAAGTTAGAAGAAGGAAATTCACATAATCATGTGATGCAGAGGAAAGAGCAGCTATTGAACATAGCTGTAGTGAATTGTGCAGATATTAGACAATTACTGAAGACTGAAGCCAAAGGAGAGCAGCTACTGAAAGTTGATATAGAAGACCTTGTAGATGATAAACAATTATTGAAGATCATTGACCTTGAAGAAAACCAAGGAATAAGGGATTAGTCTGTACAACTAGAATTGAATAAGAATGAAGCAGCTATCATGAATGACAAATATAGAGAAGAAGTTGTCAGAAATGTTGGCATAATGAGGAAACAGGGTAAAGCATTTGTGTTTATTGAATTGATTAACTCTGATGAAGATTTATATGCAGGAACAAGGGAATGTGAAATCAATCTGAACCAAGGAGTTAATTCTGAAGATCATATCGAATTAATGAAGGGTGAGATCAGAATGTCTCAAAAAGATGGAATGATGTTGAATCCACAGTATGGGAGTGTTGAACTAAAAATGAATTCAAGAGATGATAGTAACAAAATTATTATTATACTACAGGGATTTATTGATGGAGAAGAGTCTGAAGATGACATTTCAGATATAGATAAATATAATGCCATAATCCTTAATAGTGCAGAAGTGAAGTTAGTAGAAGAAGAAATATTCCAAGTATCTAATTAATCAGGAAAAATTCTGAGCTTCCATGAAATTCGTAGAATTGTAGGTATACTAGAATTTGAAGTAAGAAGTAGTGAAGTCATGAATGAGAAACCAGAAGAAGGAATTGAAATTATTGCAGAAGATCAATCGCGAAGGCATTTGGACATTTCAAAAATGTATATGGAAAATTATTTGCACAGGGATTATGATGTTCTTATTCAAGAACACAATCAGTTGCAGGAGAATAGTATTCAACATATGAGAAGTGAAGTGGACAAAGAATTGGATGAGTTGTGGAGACTCATACAACAATATTCCAATAAAACAAATAAAGGACAAAAGAAGGAAGGAAGATTTGCTGGAAATAATGGTACAGGTGAAGGAAATGGAAAACTAAAAATTAAAATGTGGGAGCCTATCATGAACTGTAACGATGAGAAAATAGCAGTAACCAAGGACAGACTACCAAACAAAGTATGGGATCCAGGGGGACACATATTCGAAGCACATGATCAAGAGATCATGATTAATTTAAACTTTGGGAGTTGATGCAAGAGCATCTAGGCCTAGCCAACAATGTGATGGAGTGGTCACATGTTGTGGCTAATACAAGTTTGGAGGAAAACTTGGTTGTTTCAATTGTATTAATTTAAATTATGGAAGTGGTTAATTTGTTGCCTAATTCTGAACAAAATTGGGAATAAATGGAAATGATCCTCCCTGCATGGAGATTAAGCCAAGTAGTCTAGTTTGTTTACATTAGGATAGGATTTGATTTGTAAATGTATAGTTTATTCCTTCAATTGTGGACGAGATGGTTAGCTTAGACATGTATGTGTTTTCCTGTCTTTTTTGAAGACGGAGGGGAGATAGGGTGAGAGGATTCGAGAGCATTGTAAGCCTACGAATAGTGTAGGAGAAGAATGCCACTAACTAGAATAATTGGGCTAGAGAGGGCAGAGAGCCTCAAACTTGTAATTATGTGTTTCTGTATGTATATACAGAGAAATGAATGAATTGAGAGTGAAAGAGTATGAATAGAGCGAGAGGGAAATGTATGCAAATCAAGCCGAGACTCTGTAATACTGTTTGTTTGATGAAATGTTTATGATGTCTGTGTAAATCCTTTATTAGACCCACGTTAATCATACTATGCATGCTTTCGCATCTAGTTGTTTGTATTTTGATGGAGGAGGTATGAACACATGTTACCGTGAATCATTAGATGCATTCCCATTTGTTTTATCATTGAAAACCCAACGTCGAAGGCAAAACTAGTGTTGTTTAATTCCGCAAGCAGACAATCAAGTTACACTAAGTTTTCATGAAAAACCACTAAGAGGACCCATATAGCGGATTTGAAAATTTATATGCAGGAGTTTTGGGTCTTATCGCGTCCAATTATATAATAATATATATTATATATTATATATATATATATATATATATATATAATATATATATATCACATCACTCAATCAGATCGACGTAGGTCACAGGCCTAATCACCAAACCTTGCGACTTCCGATTGCAACATATTGCATCGGGGTGTTGCAGTGGAACGATAAATCATTGAGCGCGCATATTTCTATCGCTGATAGTGATTACGATATCGCATTTGACCACCGATAAGGGAAGCGCTGATAGTTGCGGACCATTGAGAGCTCCGTTCGCCGATATAGCGACCCAATCTGAGTCGTCCGATTGGCCAGATCTGGATTTGCGACATAATATATAGAAGCGCTTTAAAAAGGCAAAAAATGTTTGTTTTGACATTTTGGAGAGCATTTTGGTCCCGAAAGGGAAAAGCACTATTTTAAAGCTTTTTCAAAGGCTTTTGGGGTGCGAAAGGAAAAGGCACAGTTTCCAAAGGAAAAGGGATGTTCAGTGAGGTGATTATTTGGGTCATTTTTTGATCCATGTGGGCATGAAGCTTTAAAGGGCCATTAAGGGGAAAATGAGTCCCAATAAGATATATTGGTTGTTGCAGCCTTAGGGTTGCACCAAATATAAACGACAATCATTCCTTTACCTTTGACACACACCTTAATATCGTTACCCAACTTGACTTCAAACTGAATACTGGTGTCTAGATTGGGAAATGAATATTTGTTTCCAGTCATGTGATTGCTATAGCTTCTATCTAAAAACCAAATATCATTGGAGCATTCTTGGGCCACGTTACAAGTCATAAATGCTATCTTCTGACTATCTTCAAATTCTTCTGAGATGTGTGCAAATTGCTTACCAATATATGCCTGCCTCTTCAAACACATAGTAGCAAAATGACCATATCTTTTGCAGTAATAACATTTAACTTTAGACATTTCATACCTTTGATTTCCCTGATGCTAGGTTCTATTGTAACTCCCCCTTAAATTAGAAGGATACTGCTAAGATTTATCTTCATGATCAAAGTTATCTCACGGGCATCTTTGATCATCTACTCTACCACCTTGTCCTCTATTACTCGCTCTTCCTCTGCCTCTTCCTCTTTGAAATTTAAGCTGAGCTTTGAAGGCATTATCCAATGTGTTATCATCATATATTGACATCTTGGATTCATGTGCGATCAATGAACCAGTCAACTCTTCAATTTGCATTTGACTTGTGTCCTTCAACTCTTCTATGGATACAACAATTGCTTTAAATTTCTTTGGCAAAATTCGAAGGAATTTCTCAATCACTCTCTTTTTTCAGAGGTCTTCTCCATATTGTCACTATTGATTAACAACACTCATGACTTGAGTCATAAAATCATCCACAATTTCACTGCCTTTCATTTTCAGATTCTCGAAATCTCTTCTCAAATTCTACAACAACGTTCTTTACCTTTTCTACACCCTGATAATAGGATTCAAGAGTGTCCCACACCTTCTAAGATTCTACATTTGAGACTTTCAAAAGTATCACGTCATCTAAGCCTTGTTGAAAAAGGCTAGGAGCTTTATTGTCCTTCTTTTTGTTCTCTCTCAGCAACATTCGTTCAACATTTGTAAGAGCCATCTCTGCTACATCATTAGCAGGCTTGAGATACCCATCATTAACAAATCCCCAAAATCATGAGAATGCAACGATGTTCTCATTCGAATAAACCAGGGATCATGACATTTCTTAGTTAAAATAGGAATTAATGGAATAGTATTGGTATTTGAAGACATTTTTATTCAGTTTACAAAGTACTTTAATTTCCCCAAATAATAAAAAAACTCTTCCTTCAAACTAAACTATATAAAAAAAAAATATATCTTCAATACTTTGTCGCATAATTTTTCAACGAATTTCTGAATAAAATAGTGCCAAAGGAAATACAGAAATACTTTTTCGACACATTTTTGAATAAAACAGTGCCAAAGGAAATAGAGAAATTATGCTTTTCTGCATGCACTCCACTCCTTAACTTCCACGGAAACAAATTATAGGAATAACTCCACAGGAAAAAAATTTGCAGCAATATTTTTTTAACTCCAAATTACTTTACCATCCTTTAAATGACAATGCCAAAAACATACCAATAGCCATATGGTTTCAATGCAGCAATTTGCAGTGTTAAACAACTCAAACCTCACAGCTTTCACACTCCAATACAATTACTGTTTCAATGCAGCATTAAACCACTGCAACTCCACTCTGCACTAATTCCTTAACAACACCAACTATTTTGATCACAAGTTCTTTGCACAGCAGTTCTGTTCATCCTCACACATCAACGAATTTTAGGGACACAATAACGGATTCTCACATAATCACAGGGAATAAAGACTTGCAACGAACTCCAAACTGGATCCGATAGGAGATGATTAAAAAAAAAACAGAGAAAAAACATAGTGAATAGCAGCTACAACTGCTTAATTACAACAACAATCAAAAAACCCGGAGTGGATGATTTCTGCCTCTCCTTGATCTTTCTATTTATAGAAAACATTTAAGTCGTTTACATCAATTAAGCAAATATATTTTTAGGCGATGCTACCCCTTCGCATTCGATCAATGTTGGCCTTTCAGATTTGAGGAGGTGAGGCAGTGTGATCAGTCGATGAAAACTCTTCAAAGTTTGAAATGTCATAGTGGTGGTGACGGTCGAGCACATGAAATAATTAGTTGTTCTTACAATATAGACGCTATGCACAACCAGATTAAATTTCTGAGAGAATAGACATCGATATCTAAATGAGCATGTGGAATTATGTAAGGATAGAGTGGATCGTGTCCCGAGGTATCACTCATGCAAATCAACCAGAGACTTATGAACTTATGAGAACACAAAATCAAGGAAATGGATATCCCATGATGGTGGAGTCAAATGACGAGGTGGCCGAATGAATTGGTAAAGCAGACTAATACTAGTAGGGTAATTTGAAACTGGAAAACAGATCAAAACATCCTTAATTTTATAAGTTATAATTGTAGGTACATTAAATCTGAACCATCTTCATATTTTTTATTAGTTAATGAATGAAAATTTTCCAAATATTTAGTGTTAAACGGGTATATTTATGAACGTAATTATATTTTATAATAATTTAAAATAGTTTTTTTTGTTAAATTCAAAATTAATAAATATTATTTATTGATAGAGATGGTCCATAACAATTATGATTTTTATGCCAACGAGAATAGCCACAGGCTAGTGGTTCTTTCTATAAACATAATGAGTAATGATATCAATGCCACACTCTTTTTGCACCTTAAAAATGTTTGGCACTTCCCATTAGAACACAAAGTTATGAATCATATATGCACTTTTATGGTTAGATAATTCTTTAAAGCAAACCCTAAAAATGTATGGTATAAATATATTCTATAAGCCTCCAACCCCATTCTTCTTACAATTCTAACCTAAGAATTCAAGCGTGTTCTCTTTTGTCCCATTAACTATATTTAACTAATATATCTATTGGATTAACATTTTTTTCCTTAAACATAAAGATGTGTTGAAATTAAGATTTTGGTTTAAGTATATATTAGCAATTTCTCTATAAGGTGTAAATAGACGCCGACAACACTTTAAACTGGAAAAAATGTATTTTAGTTTGAAATAATAATTGTTGTATTATATTTAGGTTGTTTAATGTATTTGTGTTAAGTTGATAATACACAATTAAAATAATAATTTAAATATTCAAATGAAAGTTAACAACTATACTATAATAAAATTCCTCAATTTTTTAAAATATATTAACAAAAAGAAATATTTATACAAGATATGGAATTTTCTAAATGTATGAATTAACAACAAAATGTTAATCAAAGTATGAAAGAGTATTAATAAGAAAATGTTAATAAAAGTATGAAAATTTATTAACAACAAAATGTTAATAAAAGACATAATGCTTCATATTAGTAAAATTTAATATTGTGTTTATCGAAAATAATTGTTTAGTGAATTTAATTATCCATGCTTTCACGACTAAGAAAAGTACCTCTTTAATTATCACATAGTCTATCATTGAATTTAAAATGGCACATTATTTCACAAGTTTATACATCTTTTTTCAAATAAAAAAAAGAGTAACTCATAATCATGAGTAAAGCACGACCCAAAAATGATTTGCCAAATTCATTGGTTGTATCAAGTTCACACCAGAGCCTTTATTTATTTAAAGAAATACAAAAAAACATTGTCGAGCGTGCCATCTTGCTATTTGAAATTTGTATTAGATTTTTGTCGTTACTCTTGAGGCTATCATTGCATTGTGAAATTTTATGGTACATAAATCTTGATTCTAGATATTAAAAATATTAATATTTAGCTCTATCTACTTTACAGGCATTACCATTATGTGTAACCATAATCCATTGTAAATCCATAAATGTCAACGAAATCATATATAGGAAGAGAAAACTCAAGAACTTATGTTGCATATATGCTTTTTGGTTTGCTAATCCACAATGTATATAATTACTAAACAAAAAAATAACACTAAAATACTAAATTTAATATAAAGATTATTTAGAACCAAAATAATTTTTTTCCAATTTAATAACCCTATCCACCTCTATTCTCTGGTACCTTTTGGGGCAATTGCTAGTTATACACAAGTGTTTGGCAATCTTGGTTGTCCTGGTTGCTTGGGTCGCAATTTGCACATGATCACCCATCGAATTGATTTCACCAGCAGATGAGGTAATTGTTCTGTAGCTGTTATCACACAACCGTTGCCACTTTTGCCGTGGGATTCTGAATGGGTTGTGGCCGAGATGATAACGAGTAGTGGGGTGAACCTTTTGATGGAGGATCATAATTATGGATGATTGGATGCTTTCCCGACTGCTCCTTCTCGGTGAAAGGGAAATTTGTAAGGTCTCCCAATTCGTCCACTACAACAATGATAGTCTCAACCCTCACTGCAATTTTTGAGAGAAGACATGCAACTGTTGCAAGAGAAAGGGTGTCCATGAAGGCTGTGCCCTAGATTGTTTTGAAATTTCAGACTACACCAAAATCATCGAACGTAAGAGGCCAGATATTGTTTTTGCTCGACATAACAAGTTTTTTTATTGCATCACCATCGGTCTTCTTCATTCTCACACCTTTTTGGTTTTTGGATTTAGAAGGTAGCGTAAATTTTACATTAAGGAAATTTTGTTTTGGGCCTTCTTTCATGATCTTCCACCTTTTATTGTGTATAACTAGCCCTGGTGTTGTAATCCTTCGAGATTTCTGTATAGTTAGGGATTTAGTTATAAATTAGCTATTTCTAGTTATAATTGTTTTCGAGTATAAATGTAACGTTCATTGAATGAATTAAGATATAGATCACAACATTTGAATCAATGGAATTCTCCAGACTTCTTATTAGTGGTATCAAAGCCTAGATCGAACTCCGTTAAACCAGAATGCCAAGATCCTCCACTGTTGTAAACCAACAAAGAAGATGTGCTTGCTGAACTGAATACTTAACCATTAGCAGCAATGGTAGAGGCGTGACTTGGTAGCGTGCACAACAACATTGGTGGACTCAGCAGTGTTGGTAGGGGTGTGCTTGGTGGAGACTCTGCTCTGGCTATTTTTAATATACAACCATTGGGTTGTTATTAGTTTTTTTTTTTCTATAAGTTAATATAGAAAATATTTAAAAAAAAAAAAAGGAAATTTATGCTGTAATGATTGAAACAATTTTTTTTTAAAAGAATTTTGTTCCTGTAATCATAAAAGTTTTTTTCAGAATTCTATCATTATCTGAAAAAAAGATGAACTCCTTGGTATCTTTAATTGGGATTGTTCTGTCCGAAAAGGAAACTTACCAGGAATGGTTCAGGAAGGTTAAAAATACACTTATTTTTAATGATTTGTGGGATGGAATCTGTGAAGGAAAAGAAGGGAATTCACTAGATCAGCCTAACGAGGAGAAATAGCTACCAATATCACAAAGTAAGGATAAAAAGGCCTATGCGTTAATTTCCACTTCAATCTTAGAAGAGGTAAGCAAATAAATTTCTCAGAATAAAGGAACATATGATGCCATAACAAAACTAAAAGAGCTTTATGATTGTTCTGAATCGGAGATAATTCAGTTATTGTTGAAGTTATTTAATTTGGAAATGAAAGATAATGATTCTCTAACTTACTTCTGAAATTAGAGCCATCAACAATGAAATTGAATCTACTAGTGTTAAAGTGGATCTGCAACTCACTACCTTTATAAAAGCTCTTTATCCTAGTTATTCACACTACTCGGAATCTCTCCAAGCTAGTGGGTAGTTAAAAGATTTATATTTTGATAAAATAGTAGGGAAAATTGCAGAAAGAGAGAAGGCTTTTGGCAAGAAAGAAACATCACATAATTCTAATATTGAAACCCTATGTCTTGATAAAAAGGACCAAAAACCTCAAGAAGAATCTGGAAGAAATACTAAGGGTAATAGAGGTCGAGGTAGGAAGAATTATAGAGGCCTGGGGGTAGAAATATTCAAGAAGATAGACAGCAAAATGATAAAAAAAGAAATTTTCCAGATAAAACAACTGTAAAATGCTTTAGATGTGGTAAAATTTGACATACAACTGCAAATTGTAGAATTCCCCGAGAGAAAATTAATGAGAGAAGAGAAGAAATTCTTGAAAAGAAAGATCATCTAATTCCAGAAAAAGGACAGTCTTCTGAGAATGCACATTATATTGTTTCTCATTGTAATTTTCATATGGAAGATATATTTAGTACCTCTTTTTCTTCATGGCGACAGTTGGATTTTAGACACAGGTGCCACTTGTCATATGACCTTTACAAGATATTTGTTTGAACAATTCAGTGATAAAATTGATGGAGTAGTGTATTTTGCTGATAAGTCTCAAATCAAACCATCATGGATTGGTTCTATTCAGTTGAAAATTCCTGGACTTTCTGATCATACTTTGAATGATGTTCTTTATGTTCCTTAGTTCCAAATAAATTTATTATCTCTTGTACAAATAAGACAATAGGGACATTCCATCCACATATTTGATGGTAAAGTGGAAATTCGAAGAGAAACTGACAATAAAACTGTAATTACTGGTGTAGAAGAAGATAAATTATTGAAATTGAAAGGTGTGTCCTCTGTTACATTGAACACAGAGTATTTGGTTAAGCAAAATGATACTTTGTCATCTTCTTTATTGTGGCATGCACGCTTTGGTCATATTAATTATGAAAGTATTAGAATTATGAGACAACATGGGATTAAAGGACTTCCTACAATTCCTAGAAAATTGACCCAATGTAATGCTTGTATATTGGGCAAGCTTCAAAAACAATATTTTCAGAATTCTACTTCTCGAGCTACAAGAAAATTAAGTCTCATACACTCTAATTTGTGTGGACCTATGCCTGTACCAAGTGTGAATGGAAATAAATACATACTGACTTTTATTGATGATTATTCGAGGATGTGTTGGGTTTATCTGCTTGAGGAAAAATCACAAGTTTTTTATGTGTTTAAAAATTTCATCTCTTGATTACAAATGAAGCTCAACTAAATATTGGTACTATAAGAACTGATAATGGAGGAGAATATACTTCACATGTCTTTGAAAAACATTTGCAAGAGAATGGCATCAAACACCAGACCACAATACCATGTAATCCACAACAAAACAGTGTTGTAGAACAAATGAACAAAACATTGCTTAATATGGTAAGGTCAATGATAATTTTTGAGAATGTAAAATTGATATTTTGGGCAGAAGTATTGCTCTACGCAACATATATTAGAAATAAGTGCCCATCCTCTATCACTAATAACAAAGCTCCATATGAAATGTGGTATAATCATCTTCTTGCTGTTAAACATTTCAGAGTTTTCAATTCCCAATGTTATGCTTTGATTTGTAAATAACAGAGGACTAAGCTGAGTGAATGGAGTAGAAAATGTATTTTTTTAGGTTATTTTATGACTTCTAAGGCATAACGATTATATGATGAAGAGAACATGAAATTTATTTTGTCAAGAGATGTAATTTTTCTTGAATCTGATAAAGAATCCCTCACTGTTGACAGACAACTTAATCAGATAGAAATGTTTGTGCTTCAAGAGTGTTATTATGAATTAGATAATATACTTCCACATCCTGAAGGGGGGATACCTATATTAGATTAGTCTGTGGAGTTTCCTTCTCTCAATGATGATAATTATGCTATTGATGAGAAATTGGTTGATGCAAGTGTTTCTACAAACATGACAAGGACAGAAATCGCAAGAGAGCTGGCAGGGAAAGAAATGGCAAGAACTAAGACAAATGAAGAAAATAAGCAACTTCCTACACAACCTTTTCGAAGATCATCTAGTATCTGAACATTTCCAAAGAAATATGATGAGTTTAAGATTGGAAGTTCCTCAGGTAACTATTCTCATTTTCATGAGTTTAACATTGGAAGTTCCTCAGGTAACTATTCTCATCATGAATTGAACATTTCTGTGGATTGTGAACATACTTGTTTTGAAGAAGCTACTAGTTATGATCAGTGGAAGATGCAATGCAAAAGGAATATGATTCTCTGATAAAAAATGGCACATGGAGGCTGGTGGATCCTCCCATTGGAATCCAACCTATTGGTTGAATGGATTTACAAAACTAAGTATAAATTTGATGGTTCACCAGACAAACACAAGGCAAGAGTTGTAGTGAAGGGATATGCACAGAAAGAGGGTCTTGACTATACAAAGACATTTTCTCCTACATTTACATGAGGCAATATTAGATCTTTGTTTGTTATTGCAGGTCAGAAAAATGGAAAATTCATCATATGGATATCAAAACTACTTTCTTAAATCGATATTTGAAAGAAGACGTTTACATGTTTCAGCCAAAAGGCTTTTCTGTTAAAGGGAAAGAACAAAAGGTTTCTTAAAAGAATGAAGTTTTTGTATGCCTTGAAATAAGCACCACGAGCATGGTATGAGAAACCAACTGAACATCTTATAAAGTTAAATTATAAACATTTTGACCTAGATGATGCAACTCTTTTCGTTAAGAGAGTTGGAAGATCGGTTGTATATCTAGTTGTATATGTTGATGATTTGATGATCACAAGAAACAATGATGAATATATATCATCTATTAAGAAGGAATTGAAAAAGGTTTTTGAGATGAAAGATTTAGGTTTACTTCATTATTATCTTGGAATTGAAGTTGATCAAAAACCACAACATGTTTTCATCTCTCAAAAGAAGTATGTTGGTAAGTTATTGAACAGATATAGTATGATGGATTGTAATCCTATTGCTACACCAATGAAGCAGAATTTGAAACTTGCTTCAGAAGAAGTAAAATCATTTGAAGATCCAACAAAGTATAGGCAACTTGTTGGAAGTTTGATTTATTTATCTATTACTCGCTGTGATATAACATTTGTTGTAGGAATACTTTCCATATTTATGCATCATCCTTGTGAGGGGCACTAGGTAGCAACAAAAAGAGTATTGAAATATTTAAATGGAACCCAAACTTATGGCATCAAATATACCAAAGGTTTAGACTTCCATCTTGCTGGTTATTTAGATTTAGATTTTGATGGAGATAAAGAGAATGGAGTATCTACTTCTAGCTATTTGATGGATCTTGGATCAGTAGCCATCAGTTGGAGATCACACAAGAAATATATTCTTACTAATTCTACCACCAAAGCCTAATATGTTGCAGCAGCTCAAGCCACTAAGGAAATGATTTGGCTTCAGAAAATACTTCAAGATTTGTAGGACAAACAAAAAGCTTCAACTCCTTTATTTGTTGACAACTCTTCTGCAATTCAATTGGCCAAGAGTCTAAAGTTTCATGATCGAACCAAACATATCAACACCAAGTATCATTTGGTTTGACATCTTGTAAAGGCCTAAACAATTCATCTAACACATTGTCCAACATCAAACAAATTGTGGATATCTTTACTAAAGCATTGGGACGTGAAAAGTTCGAAAAATTTATATCTTTACTTGGTATGTCATATGTCCCTTCAAATTAAAGGGGGAAATGTTGTAATCCCTCGGGATTTCTGTATAGTTAGGGATTGAGTTATAAATTAGATATTTCTAGTTATAACTGTTTTTAGTTATTGTTTTCAAGTATAAATGTAACCTTCATTGAATGAATTAAGATATCGATCACAACATTTGAATCAATGGAATTCTATAGACTTCTTATCACCTGGTTGGGACTTCAAGGAATTCTGTAATTCCTCCACTACTTTATTTAAGCATTGGTTCATGAGATTAACTCTTTCGGTTCATGGTTTTGATGCTATCCACCATTCTATTATAATCTTGCATGTTTGGGCTACGAGGTTCATGCATGGTTCTTTCAGGTGTTGTTGCATGAAATAAAATTCCTGGATTCAAGTGATTTACTAGCACTAGCTGAGTTGTGTTTCATAAAAAAAAAATCTATTTTTCAAGTTCCTAACCAAAAATTCTATCACGAATACCTTAATCTTAGAGATTAGCTACCCATTTAGAGCATCTACCCAATACGAGTAATAACGAATTGTTTCTCCAATCTCTACATATTGATTGCAGAGATACCTTAATCCAAATCGTCTGTGTGGTGCTAACTCCCATCTATCAAAGTTGGCCTACCAAAGACATATTAGGAGGCTGTTAAAAGGGTTGTTCAGTTGAAAAAGATTGAAGTGTAAAAAGAAAAAATAAGAAAACTACTAATCTCATAAACTATTGTTAGGCATTCATTTTTTGCATATTAAAACAACTAATAAAATAGCTGGTACAAATGTCAACCATTCTTTATCTTTATTTCCATTTTTATTCTTTCATATTAAAACACTTTGAAACTAATAAAATGGCTGGTACAAATGTCAACCATTCTTTATCTTTATTTTCATTTTCTAAAATATTTTCAAATTAGATACACCATAGTCTATTTTTTTTATAACCTTGTTTTTCCAATTTTGAAATATTCTTGAAATTAACCAGACCAATGCCAATGATATATCAGGAACAAATTCATAAGTGCACTGTTTTTTCTTTTTTGAAAAAATATCGCAAACAAATTAGGAAGAAGAATCCTCAAGAAAAACATATCAGTTTATTCATTCTTAACATAATTCTATTAATTAATGATTTGATAAAATTCTTAAAAATATATGTTAATCAACATTATTTCTCACACATATTATATGACATCACCCTAAATATATTTTAATCTAAACATTTGAATAATTAAGGGAAAATCATCCCAATACAAGTCATTCTAATCCCCAATTGCCAATACTTTTTTAAGTCTCTCCAACTTTGAAATATTCTAGAAATGGACCACACAAATTCTAACAACAATCACATAGCGGCAAACAGGAATTCATTTCCTATTAAATTAAGGAAAGACATGATTTGAGAAAAGCATTATTTCTTTTGAATATAAATTATAATATAAGTAATGGCTCCATTAAATGCTGATTTTTTTTTTTTTTTTTAGTTACCACCACTTCAGATCCCGTTTTATATATATAACATCAACCTGAATATATATTAATTCTAAACCTTTAGAAGTGAAGTGAACCTGAATTAGTAAGAATAATTTTGTATGAAATAATACCCACCAAATCTTCTTCTCTAGCTTTTTGTCAGATTAGAGCATACATAGCACACAATGGATTTATACTCAGAGACTTAAACAACAATAGCAGAGAATAATTCACAGAGATAGACAAATGGAGGAACAACAAGATTACTTAGTCAGAAACAGCGGAATAGATAAAACAATCACTGGAGAACAAAAATCACTTTGCATTACATAATAGGCTTGGGCCTTCGCTTGCTTTCCTTGGCCAGAGAAATTACAAATTTATAGAGGCAGAAGAAGGATCTAGAATCATGTATGCAATTCAGATGGAGATCTGGAATGAGCTAGAGACCACTGGCGGTGTAGAACGATCTAGAATCCTGCATGTGATTCTAGAAACTACTGGCAGTGTAGAAATATCTAGAATCTTGGAGATCTAGAAAGATCTGATCTAGAATCCTCCATGAATTTGGCTTCACACTTAAAATTCTCCCACTTGAAGCCAAATAAGAGTCATCAAGTCACACTGAGTCCCACCATGCCTCTACATAACTCATGTTTATTTCGTGGTAGAATCTTAGTGAGCATAACAGCAAGGTTCCTATCTGTATGGATCTTTTCCAAGGATAACTATTCTTCCTCCAACACATGATGGATCCAATGGTACCTTAAGTCAATATGCTTGGTTTTTGAATGAAATGCTAGATTTTTTTCCAAGTGAATGACACTCTGACTATCACAATATAACACATACTTGTCCTGCTTATTCCTATCTCTCCTAGGAATCGCTGCATCCACAACATCTCTTTACAAGCTTCTGTTGTAGCTATGTACTCTACTTCTGTTGAAGAGAGGGCTACTATTCTTTGTAGCCTTGACACCCAAGATACTGCTGCACCTGCAAATGTATACAAATAACCTGTAGTGGAATTTCTGGTATCCATATCTCCAGCCATATCTACATTTGTAAATCCTTCAAGCACAGTCTCATCATGACCAAAACATAAACAATAATGACTAGTACCCTTGAGATACCTTAAAATCCATTTTACTGCTTACCAATGTTGTTTGCCTGGATTGGCATGGAACCTACTCACTACTCCCACTGAATATGCAATGTCTAGTCATGTGCATACCATGGCATACATTAAGCTGCCAACTACTGAAGCATAAGGAATTATTCTCATCTATTCTTTCTCTTTGTTATTACTAGGACATAATTCAGTACTCAGCTTGAAGTGGGCTACAAGGGGTGTACCAACTGGCTTGGCATCCTTCATATTAAACCTGTCAAGCACCTTCATGATATATTTTTCCTGTGACAACCACGACCTTTTGTTTTTCCTGTCACACATAATCCTAATGCCCAATATCTATTGTACTGGTCCCAAATCCTTGATTGCAAATTTTCTACCTAAATCTTTCTTCAACCTATTAATCTTATTCTTATCATGCCCAACAATCAACATTTCATCCACATATAATAATGATATGATATACTTTCCTTGATCATACCTCTTGATATAGACACAATGGTCAACTTCCAACCTTTAAAAACCATGTTCCAACATGAATGAATCAAATTTCTTGTACCATTTTTGAGGTGCTTGTTTCAACCCATAGAGACTCTTCTTCAACCTACAAACAAGGCCTTCTTTGCCCTTTTCTATGAAGCCTTCTAGTTGCTCCATATAAATTTCTTCCTCCATTTCACCATGAAGAACAACAAGTGGAAAATAATGAACAACAAGAAGAAGGAATCTTGCAGGAACCTTTACATGAGATTCAACCTGATAATGCACCACCACAGTTGGTTCGCAGATCTTGTTTCGAACTCGAGACCTTTAGCTTTGATACCACTTGTTGGATTCATGCTCTTGAATTTTCTATTCATTTTCTTGTATTGGTGGTATGCTTTCCTGCTGCTCTTCAAACCTGTCAATAACCTTCTTGACCTCGAACTCACCTACAGTCCTCTTGAACATTTCTTACTCATTAAATATAACATCCTTTCTTCTAATAATTTTATGTTTGATTGGATCCCATAGAAGATAACCAATATCTTCATCTACATATCCCAAAAAAATATGCATTTCATAGATTTATCATCTAGCTTAGTTCTATTTTCTTTGCGAATATGTATGAATGCTTCACATCCAAAGATTTTCGAGTGAGAATAATTCAAATTCTTACTAGTCCAAACTTCTTCAGGGATACCGCAATCCAAGGCTGTAGTTGGAGCTCTATTTATGAAGTATCAAGCGGTCTTGACTGCTTCAGCCCAAAAATTCTTCTCCAAACTGGAATTGGACAACATACTTCGCACCTTTTTGATATAGGTGTGATTCATCCTTTCTGCAACATCATCCTGTTGAGGAGTAATAGGCATTGTATTCTCATGCTTTATTCCAAACCTGTTACAATATTCCTTAAATGCATTTGAGAAATATTCTCCACCATTATCTGTTCTTAAACACTTCAACAATTTTTTAGTCTCTCTTTCAACAACAACATGGAATTTTTGAAATATTCCAAACACTTCACTTTTATTTTTCATAGGATATGCCAAAAATTTCTTGGATGCATCATCTATAAATGTTACAAAATATGATGCTCCTCATAATGTGTACCAATTATAACACATCTTTCTTTTTGTCATGGCCACCTCTAAGGAATGAAACCCTTCTTTGTCTACCATATATACAATGCTCACAATGATCAAGATTGTAGGATTTTAAACCTGGCAATAAATTTTTACCAACAAGGCTTTTTAGGGCCTTCTCCCTCATGTGGCCCAAACGCTTATGCCACAGATCTGCTGAATTTCCTTCTTTTGTGACAGCAGCCAAATATGATTTTTTTATCAGTGTCTTCAAGTTGTATAATGTTCCTGTCTTGGGTCCTTTGGCCAAGACCAATGCACCTTTGCTAATTTTCCAGCCTCCTATTCCAAAGCTTATCGAATAGCCTTCATCATCCAGTCGTCCCATAGAGATTAAACTCATGCACATTTCTGGTACATGCCTGACTTGTTTCAACAATATATTTTGTCCATCTTTCATCTTGATCTAAACATCTCCCACTCCAACAATACTACAAAAATGATTATTTCCTAAATGCACTCTACCATAATCACTAGGATTATATGAAACAAAACTATCTTTGCATGGGGTTACATGGTGAGATGCCCCAGAGTCAAGGATCCAATAAAAGCTACTGCTAGATGTATATATACATGCATCCTCTACTGAAATAGTAAACAACACATCACCATTTGTGGCTACAATAGTAGTCTCACCTTCATTTGTGCTAGATGACTTGTGATTTGTACTAGACGGTCTTTGATCCTTTTGTCCTTTCTTCCAGAATCAACATTCTTTCTTCATGTGCCTGAGTTTGCCACAATGAAAGCAGATGGTTCTTCCTCTCCTTGATTTTGATCGTCGTCTCGATTTTGATCGCCCTTGTCGGCCTCGATCCATTCTCCTACCATGATTAGCTAGATCTAGAGCCTCTCCTCCCTGGTTTTCCGCAATTGACTTGCATCGCAGCTCCTCATTCATTAAACTACTGCTGACATCATCAAACTTCAGGGTCCCTGTAATTGTTGAAGTGGTCATAGCTACAATTAAATTTTCCCAGCTGTCTGGTATAGAACACATTAGCAAAATAGCTCTAATTTCATCATCGAAAATGATTTTAACAGAGGCAAGTTGATTAGTAATAATATTAAATGCATTCAAGTGCTCAGCAACTGAAGCACCCTCCTTCATTTTGAGATAATAAATATTCTTCATCAAGAATAGTTTGTTTGATGTTGTGTTCTTCTAATATAGATCATGGAGCTTCTTCCATAATGCTTCAGTCGTCTTTTCTCCGGACACATTGAAATAAACATTTTTTGCTAAATATTGGCGGATTGTTGCAATCACCTTTCTATCTAGCTTATTCCACTCTTCATTTGTCATCGATGAGATTTTCTTTGTTGTGCCCTCAATTGGAAAATATTGATCCTTTAAAATCAGTATATCCTCCATTTGTGATTTCCATATGGCAAAATTAGCCCCACTCAACTTCTCCATATCTGTAACTATTGTCTCCATTTTCAATTAAATTCATGCCCAAAAACACAAAAACTCCACTTAAAAATAAAACTTTAATTATTACTCTTTAAAATTTAGTAATAATGACCTTCCTCCTTTTAAAATACCCTTTTCCATAATTCCAACATATACTTATATATGTTTCATAATAAATATAAAAACATATATAATGTTTTAACCTTTTCACATTTCACACATACATATGATGGTTTGAGAAAAAAAAATTGACGTATATGTGCAAGCCTGATGTAAAAAAAAACTTACGAAAACCACATTTCAACTCCAATCTCCACGGATCTCCACTTTTCAAACTCCAGCAACATGTTTCAACATAGGTCCACGACCTTGTTTTTCTTGCAGCAATTGCCTTTTAGTTCTAGCCTTCCTCAACTATTTCCTCGACAAATACTTCAACAGCTCCAGGAGTGATAACCAATGTTTTAATGAATGCTACCAGAGCAAGGTGATGGAACTAAGTGGCTTGCACAATGGATATTCGACCTATGCTCTGATACTAGTTGTCAAATCAGAGCATACATAACACACAACGGATTTATACTCAGAGTCTTAAATGGCAATAGCAGAAAAATAATTCACAGAGACAGACAAATGGAGGAACAACAAGCTTACTTAGTCAGAAATAGTGGAATAGATAAAATAATCACTAGAGAACAGAAATCACTTTGCATTACATAACAGGCTTGGGCCTTGGCTTGCTTTCCTTGGCCAGAGAAATTATAAATTTATAGAGGCAGAAGAAGGATCTAGAATCCTGTATGTGATTCAGATGGAGATCTGGAATGACCTAGATACCATTGGCGGTGTAGGAGGATCTAGAATCTTGCATGTGATTCTAAAATCTATTGGTAGTGTAGAAAGATCTAGAATCCTGGAGATCTAGAAAGATCTGATCTAGAATCCTCCGTGAACTTGTCTTCACGCTTAACACTTTTGAGTTTAAACTCGCGTGTAACCTACAGAAACCTTATTTTTGTCGTAGTCCTCATCTGAAGATTTGTCGAAATACTTTGTGACGCAACCTACAATGTTAGTAAAACAAAATCTCCACACGAGTAAAGAAGTATATGAGTACCATGAATAAATTCTATAGTTTAGGAAACATATGAAGGCCATTTATATAGTTTGGGAAACATATGAAGCCCATTTATATAGATAGATTTTCAGAATATTTTAAAATTTGATAAACAAACTCAAGCATACAAACAAAATAATTTAGAAAGCATTTTGGTTTACCTACCACAAAAAACACAAGTCCTTCAAGATTGCGTATAATCAATTTGTGAAGATCATCTCCCGCCCAAACTGGGTAGATGAGTAAACTGTTAAGTATAGCTATACCGCACCCTCTCCAACCGTGCTATCTTTTTATGCGTTTATAGCTTTACCATTTATATAGATTGGTGAATATGAGATAGCCTTGCAAGTAGATTTACTTACAAGATAAATCTTATGCTCAAGAGGAAAATTATTTTAAACATAATAATTCATGTGTAATTTTATAATATTTGAAAATGGTTTATAAAATGTATATTAACATTTTTCAATTAGAATATGTCACTATAACTTTTTTCTATAATTATTTATAATTACAAGAAATAAGTGTTACAATTAAATAGATAGTCTAAGTTAATTTGTAATCTCTATCTAAATGATTCATTAAAATATAAATCCCTAAGTTATAAATGATTAAAATGAATTTAAATACTTACACAACAAAGTTAATGATACAATTTTTTTCCATTCAAAAGTGATTGATAAAAAGCAAAAACAAAATCAAATTCCAAGTGTGTACAAGAGGAAGGACAAAAACTAGGCATAGGACCATGTATGGGCTGTCACGTTCACGAGCATTATGCGGCAACCTATTGTCACTCAACATTATGTTTGCCAGCACCACATTAATGCCACTTGCTAGAAATCATTATCATTCCCCAAAACCAATGGCAATTTTAATGTTATATTTCAATACCCTAGAAGTTACCTATCCTGAATGTAAAGCTACTGTAAATTTATGTACACTTGTTCAATCTGTCATTGACGAGAATGACCATGCAAGAACTGTTGAAGCTCCTCCTTTTGCATCAGTCAATCCATGCCCTAACCCAAAATGTTCAGACATCCCTTTTTCTCATGAGCCAGAGTCTAACCATGTTCTAATGATGCATGAGATTATCACTTTAGAAGGCGAAGATCCAAGATTGACATAATGTTCAGTTTAATGAGGCCAGCCAAGCTCGAATATGGATTAGGCTATCTTGAGTAAGAAAAAGGCCTGATTCCTTCATGTAGATTTGGTCCTATTCTAGATGACTGTAAAAAGCTTGTAGTCATGGAAATGCACAAGTTCTTTACTCTGATGAATGGCAGTTTGAAATCAGAAATAAGTTCTAAATGGATGAAAGCCATGTTAAACTGGGACTTATTTACCAATCCAGAAGCTGAGCAGTTTGGCCTAAGTCATACTATTGAGGAGAGGAAGAGATTAGATGAAGATTGGAGATAATATATGGAAATTACAAATTCTTGGATTTCCTTTTATCAATGGAAGAAAAATGTTTCCCCTAAAGTTCTGTTGACAGAATAATCTTCTTCCCCATCCATCAAACATGCTTGGATAGCCGTAGATGGAAGTATAATAGAGACACCATTTACTTTTCCTCCATACAGAGGAATTGTCATCGGAGAAACTCAAAATGCAGCAAAGGAAATTCCTTTGGTTCAAAAGGATGATAATGCTTTAGGCATAGATGGAAGGATTCAAAAATCTAGTGAAGAAATCAACTGGATCAATACAGTAATAAAGGGTCTTGAGATAAATACAACATTTATTGTAGAAATAAAGGAACAGTTTGATATTTTTCAAGTCTCACTAAATGAGGTTAACGGAAACCTCAATGATGTATAGTATACTTCATCTGTTGTTAGATATTATTCCAAAGAAGCTTTAAACAAAATAGAGGAAGTGGAAGAAAAAATAGTAGATCACATAGATACTACTAAAAATCTGATATCTGGTTTAACTGAAAGGGTTGAAAAGATAAGTCTGTCAAAAATAGATAAACCAGTTCCTACCTCTTTTATCTACAAAAGAAATATAAAGATTCAGGATCGTGTTAAACCAATCAACAGGTTCCTGGCACTATTCCCCAAAGAAGTAGCCACATCTTCAAAAGGAAATCCAGAGGCTACAGAAAAAGTCACCATTGCTTCCTTATTTAAGGAAGAAGAATATGATAAGAAAGAATCTCAGTCTCAGATCTTTCCCATATATGAACCTCTTGAAAGTAGGTTTAATAAATATCCTACACCTGATCTTGAAGGCAAAGGCAAGCTTCCTGAAGCTCATACATTTTTCCCTGAATCACACAGAGAGTGGAATATTGATAATCTGAGCGTTGGTCATATTAGGAAATTAATTGATATGATGTTCACAGAATATAAACTCATGTGTTTTAGAGGAAAAAGTGAGATAGAAGCATGCAAGACTATTATTCAGTGTTTTACAGGAACATTGCTCAAGTGGTGGGAGACTGAATCATCTCCAAAATTGCTGATAAAAATGGAAGAAAAAGTGCTTAAAGAGAAATCAGGAGATGTGATTCACAATTCAGATGGTTCAACTATAAGGAACATGATTGGAGCTTTAACCTCCATGATCTTAGAACATTGGTGTGGCAATGAAACAGAGATTGCAGATAAGCATGAAGTCATCCTCATGAATCTCAAATGTCACAAGATGTCACAATATGAAGACTTTCATAGGGATTGGATGCAAAGAATCTATGAAGTAAAAGATTCAAAGAATCTGTTATGGAAACAGGTATATCTTGCTATTCTTCCATCCAGATTTTTTGATTATATCAAGTTGCAAGAATCTTTTCAGTTGCCATGTGAATCTTATACATGGGGTGAGATTTATTCTCAAATTACAAAAACATTAGTGAGCTTATGCACAAGTTCCAAAGTAAACAAATCTTTGAAAAAACTTTCAAAGCTCCTAGACAAGAAGGCCATTTGCAGTAAATATGGACTTACAGTTGATGACCCTTTGGTCAAAAGAAGAAAAGGAAAGAAACATGCTAAAAAGGAGTATAAGCAGAATATAAAAGGCTACAAAGATCGAAGAAAGTATTCTTAGCGGCCTAAAATTCACTCCTCTAAAGCCAGGAAGGGCTACTATAGGTATGTCCCTAGGACACATTATTATAAACCCTCTGATATTAGTTTACATACATCCAAACAAGAGAAATGGAACAATCTCACTTGTTGGTTGTGTGGCAAGACTGGACATACATCCTCAAGATGTCTAGAAGGAGAAGAATCTAAGAAAAATAGATGGAAGAAGTCCCAACCCTCTTTTCGGAGAGGTAAAAATATCAAGCATGAGGGACATATACAATGCATGAAGTGTGGTTCTCGCACTCACAGGACATAACACTGCCCAAATGTGGTAATTAAAGACCAAATCCAGTAGCAACAATTGGAAGAATCATCTTTTGATTCCTTTAGTTCTTCGTCTCAAGAAGAATTATAAGCACACATGCAAGATTTTTCATATTCTGAAACAACATCCTGTTCTTGTCCTAAACCAGAAGAATGTGCTTGTCAGATGCATTATGATTCTGATTCAGAATCATACAGTGATCCTAGTTCTGAAGAAATGTCCTTCAGACAATAGAAGGAGAAAATCTTAATGGTTGCCACAGACGAAGATGAGATAAAAATTCTTTCTTAGATTCGAGCAATGGAAGATGGAGAAATGAAGAGTCAGCTAACAGAGGCATTCATGGACTAGCTCAAATCCAGTTCTTCCAAAAATTCAGGTAAAAGCCATTATTTGTTGATGCTTCTTTTGAAAGGAATACTAGGTCATTCCAGAGACACCAAGAGAAGCTATATAAGGTGCATTCACTCACGTTGGGGAAAGTGAATAGATAAATTCAAAATATTAAATCTGAAATCTCTACCTTGAAATCCCAAATTTCTAAAATAAAGAAAGGAAAGCAAGCTGTATAGGAAAATTCTCATTCATGGGACACAGTGGAATATGCCCAAAATCTTAACCCAAATCTTGAAATTGTTGAAGGAAAGAAAGACCTTGTGTCTGGATTTCAAGAAATGAGAATTCTAGCTATCTCCTACCAGCAACATCATGTAAAAGTGAACATCTACATAAAGGGAGAAATGTTTGAACTCACAACACTCCTTGAATCAGGAGCTGATGTGAACATTTTAAATAAGAAAGTGATACTGACAAAATATTGGGTTTCTGAAAAAAGAAATGTTGTAGGATTGGGGAATAAAATGCTCAAGTATGAAATTCCTAAGGCTTCTATCAATTTGAAATTAGCAGTAGAAGACATCCCAGTTGACTGTATTCTAGGAAATATATTCCTAGCAGTTGTTGAGCCACATGGGTCAATAGGATTAAAAGAAAACAAAGATGGTTATTTATTTCTATTCCTACTTCAAAAGGAATAACAAAAAGGACTGATTTGCCATATATCTCAAATCCTATAGTCTCTACAATGGTCTAAAATGTCCAAAATTTGGACAAAGAAAAAGCCAAATTGACAGATATGAAATCTACACTTAAGGTAGAAGAACAATTGAAGAATCCTCAGGTTAGATGAAAAATTGAGGAATTGAAGAAACAAATTGAGGACGAATGCTGCTCAGAAGAACCAAAGGCATTCTCGCATCGAAGGTAGCATACTATTGAGCTCCCATACAAAGAAGGATATACAGGTAAGCCCTATAAAAGTAGAGCTATTCCTATGAGTAAAGAATATAGAGATCTCTGTGAAACAGAGATTAAACAGCTATTAGACAGAAAGCTCATCAGAGAATCTGACAGTCCCTGGAACTATTATGGATTGTATGTCAACAAAAGAGGAGAACAAATTAGAGGTATCCCAAGGCTGGTAATAAATTTCAAACCTGTAAATTCTGTTCTTGCAAATGACACCTATTCGATCCCTCACAAAGGAGATCTGATTGTAAGGATAGCAGGAGCTATGATATTTTCTAAGTTTGACTTGAAGGCAGGATTTTGGCAAGTAGCCATTTCAGAGAAAGATAAGTTCAAGACCGCCTTCAGCATCCTAGTAGGCCACTATGAGTGCAATGTGATGCCTTTTGGTTTGAAAAATGCTCCATCTAAATTCCATAAGGTAATGGATAAAATATTTAAGCCATACTTTCACTGGCTTATAGTTTACATTGATGATGTTCTAATCCTTTCTAAGAACATCCAGGACCATTTCGAGCATGTTCATACATTTAAACAGTCGGTAAAGCATATTGGTATAGTTTTAAGTAAGAAAAATATAGAAGTTTCCCAGACTACTATCAAATTTCTCGGCCATACTATTTTCAATGGCCAAATTTCTCTAGAAAAGCATGTGCTTGAATTTGCTGACAGATTTCCAGATGTTATTACAGACAAAAATCAACTTCAAAGGTTTTTTGGCTGTTTGAATTATGTCAATAATTTTTATCAAGATTGTGCCACTAACAGGAGCATATGAAATAAAAGACTTAAAAAGAATCCACCTCAGTGCATAGAAGAACACACTAGAGTTGTTAAAGACATGAAAGATATGGTAAAATCTCTTCCTATTCTATATGTCCCTTATGACAACGCATTCAAGATTGTTGGAATAGATGCTAGTAATATACGATCGAGAGGAATCCTAAAGCATAGGAAAGGTGACATTGAACAAGTGGTCCAGTATGCATCTAGCACCTGGAATGCCGCTGAGCAGAATTACTGCACAAGTGAGAAAGGAATCAAAGTTTTATGGAACTGCATCAGCAAATTTGATTTCTATTTAATAAACAGACAATTTTTTCTCCAAACCGATGCTTCAACCTTATAGAAGGTGTTAACTAAGGACATCAAGAAACTAGGCGAGGCAAAATTTGCTAGGTGGCAAGCACTCTTTGCTAACTTTGGTGTTCAAGTTGAACATATAAAGGGAACAAAAAACTGTCTCCTAGATCTTCCTAGTAGAGAGTTTATCGAGCCTTAGGAACATATCATGGTCATAGTTACAGAATGGGACGAAGAGTAGAAAAAAGAAGTCCTGTGCAATATACCAAACAACCAGGGCTGGGAAGAATATAGAGAAAATTGGAAGCCTAAATGGCCACTGAGAAATAGAAAAGTACTATATGCTAATCTACAAGCACATACTGACATTCAGCATCTTGTACCAGAAAGAAAAGTGTATCCAAAAGGGAGTAAATGGATACATGATATGATTTACACAAAGGCTAAAAGGGATGCCTTATATGTAGAAGATGCTCTTCAAAGACACTTTCATGATATTTCAGGTATATGGTGTCATGGGGGAATCCACAATGGAATTTATGAAAAAAAAATTGCATTCATCGAACCAAAGATTTGGCATGGCCCATGCTTACTCAGACCTCTGCATCATGGCTAGGAGGAGATCCTAATATTATCTTTCTGGATACAGTATATGACTTTGCAACATACAAACAACTATGGTGGGATTTCCTTAATGTAGATGACAAAGAAGAAACCCATTATACTAAATTAAAATTTACTACAACAGGTATAACACAATGAAATCAACAATGCAACTAATTACAGAAATGGTGGGCCGACTACGGTGTTAACAGAACAACAATGGACCGAATGTATCATGAAGGATACTGTAGATTCCACTGTGATATTTGTTTTGAACATAACATCCCACATTGTTTTCACATCCCATATAATACTATCAAAGAGATGACAGCAAGTGAGTGGTCACCCTTTCATGATGACAATAAGACCCTAAGAGAATATATGACCCGCCATTATGAATGGTTGGTTTTAACTAAAGTCAAACATCAAATCATTTTATGGAAACCTATGATTGTTTGGAGGATTTTCACCAAAGCATGGGATGAATTATTGTACAAAAAACGCAGATTCCCTAACATTACTGTATTCTGACGGTTCTCATGGGCTTTACCAACAAAAACATTGATTATGACTTGATTGTGGCCAACTTTTCTCGTGGGCTTTACTGGACAAAAGCATCCACTTTGTAAATAATGTAGACAACATATTTTTCCATAGGATTTACTTTTTCGGACCAAGAATCTTTGTGCAGATGTCACCACGGTGTTACCTGAAAGCAATGATTCCATCCCTTTGTATGATGCTCTATAATAATGTTTGTCTCCTTTCATTTGTTAAAAATTGAGAGTAAGTTTCATTGCTGAGGCATTCACATTCAAAGAGTTTTAGAGTCTTAGAGTCTTACAGATCTGAGAGGCCTGCATATCAGTGTGCTCGACACTGGTAAGAATCTAATGTAGCTAGATCTATTAGTAGTCATTCAAGTCTGTATATCATCTGAGTTTGTATATTCTAAGTTAGAGCCTATCTGTTACCAGGAAGCCTTCGGTAATGCTTATTCCTCTGTGAAAAGAAAAAGTCCGATAAATGTAACAATAGTCTATCTCTACAAGGAATACTCTCTGTGATCTGTAATCTATAATATATATCCATTTATGAGAAATAATATGAGAAGGCATTTTCCACATTTGAATACCTGTGCGCTTTTATAAATCGTCTATTGTGTAGTAGTTGTCTCATAATATTCACTCGAAGTTCATTAAAGGTTTGCCAAAGGTACGAAGGGATGCCAGATCGGTGAAAGGTGAGGAAGCTGTGTGTAAGGTCGCAGAGAATGAAATATTCGAGTAGGTTCACACTAAGTTCACCAGAGGTCGATTAGTGAAGACAAATAAAGAGACACAGCAAAGCCAAGACATTAGAGAGCAACAACAACATAGCACGCGAACCACGCGACACTGTAGTTGCACCGTAGCAAGCTTTACCAGAAGCCCATGAAAATTAGTATCAGAGCTAGTAACGTCTGGTTCAAGAGGTTGGTATTCTAAATCATCTCTCATATTAATGGATCCGTTGAGGAAGTCTATCTCCTTCAATGAACTAGAAGACAAAGAGTCATTCGCTAAAGAGAATCCCCTTAGGGATATGTTTGTATCAAGTACTAGTCGAGTCTTAAATCAAGTAGAACTTGAATATGAGGAGCCACAACCGTCTACTTGATTGCAATTACATAGTATCTCTGCATTAGAAGTTTATGATGATTTTTCTATTTTCCATTTAAAAGATGCCACTAGAATTAGTATAAAGGAGTCTATTAGTCAGATTTAGGAGAATTCTGACAATATTCAGTCAAAAATATTATAGGTCGAAGCTAAAATGTTAAAACAAAATATTTTCACTTGGGATGCATAAGGATCGAGATCAATCCTTTGACTCATCAAGTTTTAAATACTTTTGTGCTAGCCATAGTCCGAGATCTTACTCATAATAATCATATTGATTCCTTAATAGGAGGTATAGTTTCCCCTTTGTCACATGGCCCAACATACTTTGATTGTTATCCTAATTTTTCAGTCTATGTCTTTGATGAAACAATAGATGAAATCTTGCAGTTGCATATCCAAACTTTAGGGTTTTATATGCACCAGAAAAGAAATAAAATAGCCATACAATCCAGAGGCTACTTCTGACACACAAATACCTTATGGACAGCCATACGCCATACACACAGTTGGGATTAAAAAGCAAGTGTTGTTGTTCTAACAGATTCAAAGAATCAGAAAATAGAACATCAGACAATTCAATGGGAAGATATTACATTCCTTGAACATTGGGTAGTTTCTAATCCTAAGCCTGCAACACTTAAAATAATAACCTCTACTAATATCACATAGAATCAATCCTCTGTTGTTTTGTCTTTCCCTAGAAGATCTACTATTGATTACAGAGAAATTGAGAGAGCTTCTGGCAAAGCTTTCTACAGTGCTGCTACAGTGACGTGCTCTTCACGCGTTATGTTGTTGTCGCTCTATGATGTCTTGGCCTTGCTGTGTCTCTTAGTTTGTCTTCACTGATCGACCTCTAGTGAACTTAGTGTGAACCTCCTCGGATCTTTCACACTTTGCGACCTTACACATGGCTTCCTCACCTTTCAGTGGTCTGGCATCCCTGCGAACCTTTGGTGAACCCCTAATGAACTTTGAGTGAAGATTATGAGACAACTACTACAAAATAGACGATTTAGAAAAGTGCATAGGTATTAAAATGCGGAAAATTCCTTCTCATATTATTTCTCAGAAATGGATATAAATTATAGATTACAGATCACAGAGAGTATTCCTTGCAGAGACAGACTCTTGTTGCATTTATCGGACTTTTTCTTTTCATATAGGAATAGGCATTACCAAAGGCTTCCTTACAACAGATAGGCTCTGCCTCAGAATATACAGACTTGACTGACTACCAATAGATCTGGCCACTTCAGGTTCTTATCAGTGCCGAGCACACTGATACGCAAGTTTCTTAGATCTCTAAGACTCTAAGACTCTTAGACTCTTGGAATGTGAATGCCTCAGTAATGAACCTTACTCTCAATTTATAACAAATGAGAGGAGACAAACATTACTGTAGAGCATCATACAAATGGATGGAATCATTGCTTTCGGGAAACACCGTGGTGACATACGCACAAAGATTCTTGGTTCAAAAAAGTAAATCCTACGGAAAAATATGTTGTCTGCATTATTTACAAAGTGGATGCTTTTGTCCAGAAAAGCCCATGAGAAAAGTTGGCCACAATCAAGTCTTTATGACTGGACAACATTATTACAATAATGGATGCTTTTGTCGGTAAAGCGCATGAGAACCGTGAGAATACAGTAATGTCGGGGAATCTACATTTTTTGTACAATAATTCATCCCATGCTTTGGTGAAAATCATCCGAACAACCATAGGTTTCCCTAAAATGATTTTATGCTTGACTTTAGTTAAAACCAACCATTCATAATGGTGGGTCATATATTCTCTTAGGGTCTTATTGTCATCATGAGAGGGTGACCACTCACCTGTTGTCATCTCTTTGACAATTTTGTATGGGATGTGAAAACAATCTGGGATGTTATGTTCCAAACAAATATCACATTGGAATCTACAGTATCCTTCATGATACATTGGGTCCATTGATGTTCTATTAACACTGTAGTCGACCCACCATTTCTATAATTGGTCGCACTGTTGATTTCTTTGCATTATACCTATTTTACTAAATTTTAATTTTGTATAATGGGTTTCTTCTTTGTCATCTACATTAAGGAAAAACCACCATAGTTGTTTGTATGCTGCAAAGTCATATACTGTATCCAGAAAGATAAGCTTAGTATCTCCTCTTGGCCATAATGCAGAGGTCTGAGTAGGCATGGGCCACACCAAATTCTTGGTTCGATGAATGCAGAAATATTTTTCATAAATTCCATTGCGGATTCCTCCATGACACCATATACTTGAAATATCATGAAATTCTCTTCGAAGAGCATCTTCTGCATATAAGGAATCCCTTTTTGCCTTTGTGTATATCATATCATGTATCCATTTACTCCATTTTGGATACACTCTTCTTTCTAGTACAAGATGTTGAATGTCAGTATGTGCTTGCAGATTAGCATGTAGTACTTTCGTATTTCTTAGCTGCCATGTAGGCTTCCAATTTTCTTTGTATTCTTCCCAGTCCTGGTTGTCTGGTATAGTGCACAGGATGAATAGTTGTTTGTATGTTGCAGAGTCATATACTGTATCCGGAAAGATAATATTAGGATCTCCTCCTGGCCATAACACAGAGGTCTGACTAGGTTGTGTATAGTCAATTTGTGAAGATCATCTCCTACCCAAACTTGGTAGATGAGTAAACTGTTAAGTATAGCTATACCATACCCTAAAAGTACCGTCTCCAACCGTACAAGTTCATGTCCAACAAAGTCGTCCTCGCAATCTCCACAAATGGAAATGACATTGAAGGTGACAATGAGGGTCATGAATACATAATCATATCTGCCATAGGAGAGGCAACGCTGTGTAAATGTCGCCAATGCACATGTACTCATATGGAAAACCACAAACATGAATTAATTATATGATTTATAATGAATGGACTTAAAAAAATAATTGTAGTAGGAATGAAACCATATCATTTTTTTTAACCCATAAAATCCAACCACCAACTTAGCATTAACTAATTGAACTGTCCCACTAGCTTGAATTAACCAATTTAACTACCCAAGAGAGTTTATATTGTAAATATCTACACATTTATTTCAATCTACAAATTACTAAGACGTTCATATGAAATGTAGCTCTTTCATCTTACATTCGTATGGATAAAATACTTTTACTCACCAAAGAGAAACACCCAAGAATCTAGCATAATCACTTGGAACAACTTTCCACCTTGACGCGCAACGAGGTTTACCAGTATTGACAAGGATCCTCCCAGAAACGTTGCGAACAAAAATATTATCAGAGTACTGTGTCTATACTGAAATTTGTTATTTACTTTTTCTTAAAATTATTTTCAAAATATTTCAAAATTTACAATTAAGTTTACTTAAGTATGGTTTTTTTTTTTTAACAGAGGCCACATTGTTGGTAAGGGACAAGAGACAAAACATAAATTCCATACACAAATCATAGAGTTGCTGCTCTTCTATTGATCACACAAAACATGATGATTATAATGAACCAATGAAAGGTATTTATCCTTTTCCAACTAGCTACTTGCATTGACATGCAACCACACACTAAAAGTCATCTAGCACTTAACTCCACTTGAATCAACTCTTAAATATGACTGCACTCTTCCATTACTCAACTTGACTCAATGCTCAGTTAACTGACTCTCTAATTTTAGCAATTACAATTTCTAACACCCCCCTTAATTACTACCATATGGATCAACATAACCTAACTTGACTCGATTATCACTCAAACATGCCTCTTGTCTATGTCTGAGCTACGCTTACAATGACTCAAGACTTTCAGAATTTTTCATTTTATTTTTCTCCTCTTCCAAATTTTATATCCTCGAAATTGCTTCATTCTTTGTTGAACTTTCTTAGTATATGTTTTATTTACTTGTTGCTGCTGCAATTTTTTCTTTGACTTTTCTTGAATTTGTGCTGAAACACAATTTGATCTTGCCTACTACACCTTCTTCTTCTGAAATTGTCTTCTTTGCTTCACTTCTTATGCTTTATATTCCTGAATTTATTTTTGCCATATTTCTTGATAGCATAATCTTATTTCTTCTTGACTCCACTGCTGAAAAATGGTTTCAATGGATTCATTTTTGTCTTCAAAAACATCTATAACATTTTCAATTTCAACATCAAGTACTGTTGTCTTTTTCTTGTAATCTACATCAAATTTATTAACAACCTTGTTTTCAACTTTTTCGCCCATACTATTCTAAACACTTGCATATTAAAAAACAATGTTAAAAACATCTTTAATATAACTCTCTTTATTGAGAGCTTCCTGTTCTACATCTACCTTCTTTTCAACTATATGAAGGTTGTCTTCCACTGTTATGCTGTGAGTGGATATTCTCATAAAAAACTCTTCAATCACTTTATCCTGTTCTTGATCATCAGTTGCTGCTAGATGACATACTGCTTCATATCTTGCTGTTACAGTGGCAACTTCAACCTTCAATGTTTGATCAAACATTGTGCTTACCATAGTGTCACAATCAATCCTTGTTTCAAAAAAGAAACCAGACATATCATCAACATAATGTTCATCCACACTATCGTTGGATATTCGAGCATGCATGTTCTCATTGACAATTTCAACTTCACCAAATCCATGAGTTGCGGCTCGATTCACCAATTCACCTATAACTTTGCAATCATCATCCACATGTGTCTCATCACAATGAGATTCACAATCATCTGCATCATCCACGTTACAATGGAGTCCTTGAGCATTTATTTTCTCTAGCCTTGTTTCACACATAGAGGCTCCTGCTTCTCTCTTTGCAATCCTTGCTACATCTTCTTCATCCATATGCATTTTCGCATAATGAGTTTCAATTTGATGGTCTTAACAACCATCATCCACTTTTGAGTCGGATTCTCCAAACTCTAATTTTCTTTTAGAGTCTTTCTCATATATTCTCAAATATGCAGATGACTTCTTTTCTTGTGACATAACCTGTTGCTGCATGTCACTCTCTTTTGTGCCAAATTCTGTTTCCAAGATATTCCATGCTTCCTTGGAAGTTGTAGCTTTTGCTACCTTGCACAAGCACTTCCCATCTGATGCCTGATTTATAAAATTCAATGCTAAAGCATCGCATACTTTATCATATAGGTTATTAGACTTGTATTGATTTAACTCTTTAGCTCAAAGAAAAGTTAACATCTTGATAGCCCAATGATCAAAATACTTACTTGTAACCATACAAGGTGGTAGCAAACCAAAGCTACACCAATCACCATTGATTTGTTTTGTTTTCTCTTAGACTTCTCAGTTCTGTGATTGTGGCCTGAACCTCTCTAACCATGACAATGATCTTTGTCTCCTCTTTTTGATTTTTTTTCTTCATAAGCTTTAGTCGCGCTTTGCGACCCATGACAACGTCCATTCCTCCATTTTATAGTTTATTTCCTGATTGCATGAGGCTATCTTCCATATAACCCAAAAAAAAATATATGATTTCCAATATGCACCCCGTAACACATAATCTTCATGAAAAACACTGTCATACTTGAAAAAAAACCAAATAATTTTGTAGACAAACAAACTTTACAATGCCTTAAATTCTCTTGCTAAAAAAACCTTTCAAAAAAATCTTTATATCATTTATCTTTGCTTTTTTTATATAAAAAATCTTTAAAAAATGATCTTCTTTTCGCTCAAAATCCACTTGTTACGATTAATTCTTTCCCGTAATTTAAACAATTAAAAAAGAAAAACTTAAACTTTTAATGACCAAGCCTTTGCATTTCAAGGAAACTTTTAACTCATTCCTTTCGAATCAACCAATCTTTATAACACCCTTTTAATGGGTACGCATTAAAAATAAATTTAGTGAAACAAAAAACCGCCTCACTTCCACACAAAAAAAAATAACTTTTAAATTTGATCGCTCAGTTGAATTTAACACGTGTTCTCGTGTTCATTTATAAAATTTTTAAACTTTTGGCGACATCATGCCCTTTAAAGAATTCTTCTGAATTTTTGCGGGCTACCTGAAATAGCGTTGGCTGCAGCTTATGGTGGATTTCTCGTTTTCACGCTCTCTTCGGATGCAGTGATGGTCTTGAGGGACGCAAGAATAACGTCAAGAGTTGACTGACGCAAGAATAACGACTGTTCAAATTTTTAGGCTACTACTACTAGTCTCGATGATTGCTCATGAGTTTTCTATGTTTTATTCTTTGTTCTAATACCAATTTGTTGGTAAGCCACGAGACAAAACAAAAATTTTATACATAAAATATAAGAGCGGTTGTTTTTTTATTGATCACACAAAATATGATGCTTACAATGAACACAAAATATGATGGTTACAATGATTTATCATTTTCCAACTAGTTCCAGGACACTAAAAATTGTCCATCACTTAACTCCACTTAAATCAACATTCAATGAACTGCACTCATCCATTACTCGACTTGACTCAACGAACTGACTGTCTAATTTTAACTAACTCCACATGCCAAACAATTACAATTTCTAACCTTTGGCAAAAAAAATTATTATATACATTTTTATATTGTTTTTATAGAGTGAAAATAGATTCAAACCCGTAAAAAATTTTTTTGAGAGATTCCCAATCATAAAACTTGACAATTATAATCATTTCCAAAAAATTCTATTAAATTTAATCAAAATGTGGCATAAATTTCCGCTATTTTCTCAACAATATTGTGACCTCCTTATACTACTCTGATATATACAAATTGAAGTAATTACCTGCAGTGAATTCGAAGACCACAACGACTGTCATGATGGCCCACACAGTGAGGTCAGGGAAGGAATCAAACAATAGATCATTCCAATATAAGACGGAAACGAGAACAAGTGCGATTCCACTTTATAGCATGAAATATTTTTCTTGGATCCTCCGCTGCATGTTGCCAGGCCGCTTTACAGAGAAATAATGTACTATTTCAGCCCACCTAATACTTGTAGTATCCTATGAAACAATTGTTTGTGAAAGCGTTTGGGAGTCACAGGTTTGAGGTTGAAGGAGGCTTCTAGAATGGTGACCTCCCATTTGAGAATGCTTATCCCATTCGATATTGGATACATTGACCTTCTTTTTCGATCTCGCCATATCCACTCTCCAGGATAAATGTAAATATTTGATTTTACTGTGGTAAATGGTAAACTGAAATTATTATTATTATTATCTGTTAGATTTAATAATATTTTCTGTTTAAAAAAAATTGTTTCTTTAAGAGTTGGCAATCCCTCAGGAAGGCAGTTGTTATTTTCCCAAGAAACCCTAACTATTTCCTAACTAGAAAGTTTTTCCGAAGGAAAAGAGAGTTAGGGGGGCTATGCTGTAGAGACAAGCAGAGGGAGAGAGGAAAAAAAAATGTTAAGTTTGGTGATGACAAGATAACCAAGCACGAAAGTGCCAGCAACTTGCTGAGGACAGTGATCTGGCAAGAGAGCTAGGGGGGAGATTCTGGTCTCGAAAGACGAATCTCAAGGTTGGGTAGCAGATTGGAAGTGGGAGAAAAAGTGAAGGACCAACTTCTAGAGCACTTGTAAGTTACAACAGAGCAGATAAGTGGAAGAACACTTTCAAACATTTCTGCAAGTAATTTAGGTAGAATAAAAGTACTGTATTAAATGAAATTCTACTGTAAGTAACCTAAGAACTTACGAGTGTTACAGTGTCTTGTGTTAAATGGGAGGGAAGGAAACAAATGGAACATAATCTATCCTACTATTTAATATTATCAAAAGAAGAAAGAGAATAGTAGCAGTGACAACTAAAACCCTCTAGGTAGGTGAGCAATTATCTTTGGTGTTATTGAATGGCTATAGCCGTATATTGTAGTTAGACTAGGCACAAATATAGGTGGGCTATATAGCGAAGGATTTATTTTAAAATTAAAATTGTTGACGCCTCTAACACATAAATTACAAAACTGGAATTATTCAAGATTCGATATATAAATTAACGGAGGTCTGTGAAGCATGGAACTAATCAAAACCCAATGTCGTGAAACAAGGATGGAAGTAAGAGCATCCATTAATTTCTTAAAAAGAACATCTCAGATCTTAGTGGAAACCACCATTTAGAGGAGAAACCTCTCAATGCTAGGAATAGGTGAGGTTTTAGTTCTGTGAATCTTTCCTTCAGGTACCCTTACATGGAAAAGTCTAAATAAGAGGGTTGCTGGAATCTTAAGACAGGAGTCTCGGGTTTTGACAGGTAGCCATATAGAGTCAACATAAAGGGATGGAATTATAATTGCTATGGGAAGGTGATTCCACTCTCAGCACAGGAAATGAACCCCGAACCTCTACTTGGAGCAAATCCCTCAGGCAACTAAACAACAATCATTCTAACATACTTTGAATTAAACTGAGAACCAAATAAATAACATTGCTAAACAAAAGGGTAGATACTTTTAGTTGATAACATAAATTGAGAACTGAGCAATAACATTATTGAGAACAAAGTCAACGAATCTTATTAAGCTGTCACAACATTGAGCCACTGGGTAACAAAAACTCGAGTGAAAAACCATTGAAAGAAAAGCATCATTACATACTCCAGTTCCATAAAAAAAAACTGCCACGCATAGTCCTGAAGTGGGGAACGAATAAAATAGACAAACATTCTTGTTATTTTTACAAAAAGCTCGAGATATGAAATAAGTCAAGAAGTCACCCAAAATTTATAAGGAGGACTTGATAAAATTAGTAGATAATTTACATGTACAGTCGAAGCAGCTCAATAAAATAAATGAGGAATTGAAAAGCCTCATATCACTTAAGTACCAATATAACAGAAACCCTTAACAGGATTGTCCACCGGGACCCGAGTTGGGTCACCAAACAGTGAGCCCATGTGAGCTATAAGAACTGAACCCTGGTGTAAGGGCCTGTAGACCTTATTCCAGCCTACAACAAAAGAGAAATAACCAATAACTAGTGGAAATTCCTCATACCGGTGGAAACCCAGAAGGTGCATCAGCTTGAGAGTGGCGCGTCACCATCCAATGCCATCCACAACCAGGATTCATGGCCAAAATAAACCTATGAGCAAGGAGCCATATGGTTAAAGAACTGTGTAGATATCCTAACCTGTAACATAAATAAGTTGTCTATTAAACAAATTAATGAAGAACTGGCAAATGTAGGCGGTATAGGAAAAGAAATCCGCCATGCGATTACTTGGGAGTAAAATTTGGTAGCAGGGATTAGTTTCAAAGCCTTGCACACCATTTCCTCAGCAACCAAACCCTGGAACAGAGACTGCGAAAGCCTGCGGCCAAGAGAGGAGGCGGAGCAAGTTTCTAGACCCTTCCATCAGAGAATGGGACTACCTTTCGGCGCCAAGGGTAGAGTAAGTCGGTAGGCCACCATTGCAACTGTTTGACCATCGTCTAAGCTGCGTAGTCGTCGATGCATGAGGGATCCCATGGTGGCAGTTGTAGCCTACCCATGCCACGTGTCGGGGTGGGATAGACAGTCAATGCACATTTAATACCATCCAGTCACCCAAATCAACGTAAATGAAGACTATAAGATTACACACCGTTAACCTGGATACACCTGTAGGAACTACATGAATCAACGGATGGGATTCATGCCAACCACCAATAGGTCAAGTGATATAAAAGAACTCTATGTGGAAACCAACACGGCCTTATCCAAACAATCGAATGGAATTAAAGTTATAAGACCATATTCTTTGCAGGTCTTAAATGTTGGTCATTATGTGGGTGTACTTAAAGGGAACAAAATGTATGAATATCAACTTTATAACGTGTGAATATCAACATTGTAGAGAGTATATATATGTAGATATTGGTAAACCATATATGTATAAAAAAAATTGTTTCTGGGTATATGACAAGTGGTATCAAAGCCTAGTTTCAAAACTGTGGCCTCTGGGGTAAACACCAAAATAAATAAAAAAAACAGACAAAGTCAAAATCATTACATAATTTGCAAATGTAATTATACTTATAAGAAGCAGTTAATGTGTTAACCCTTCTTCTAGTTCTGTTCTTAGGCTAAGATTAGGGGGAAGTAGAAGACAGCCAATATGCGAAGGGCACGCAATGCTCCCCATAGGTTCGTAGTAGCCCGGGGACCTGCAACAGGCCCTGGAAATAACCCAGAATTATGGGTACAACTTGGACAGGAGGCTCGCAGTATGAACCTAGCAATATTAGAGACAGTATAGGAACTGAAAAATGCAATGGCTAGATTATGGGAGGATAACACAAGGTTGACCATGGAACAGGAAAGGATTTAAAAGAGCCTATAAAACAAACAAAATCAACAACCGCTGAATCCAGTGCTGAGCAACAAAGAGTGTCGAAAGAACATAATCACTACACAGACCCAGAGGAGTCAGAAGGAAGGGATGAAGAACGGGAAGAATGATCTGATAACGCTTCCGAACAACAGACATCAAAAAAGGAAATAGATAGAGTTGCAAGCAGAATTCCGTAAGATTAAACCGCCACACTTTGATGGAGAACAAGAGGAAGCAACTGAGGCATGGTTGATTAATATGAACAAATATTTCCAGCTATATGAATAAGATCACAACCTCAAGGCACGGTTAGCCATTTTCAAATTACAAGGGAAGGCCACTCTGTGGTGGGAAGAAGTTAAGATTGTGAGAGGAGCAAGTGAGTAGAATATTACCTCAGACAAATTTCAAAAATATTTCAGGGAGAGGTACCTGACGGAACATTTCTATAATGAAAAGGCAACGGAATTCCATGACTTGCGTTTGGGACAACAGACCACGGACGAATTTATTACTCATTTTACATCATTACTTCGTTATGTACCTTATATTAGGGAGGAAAAGGCTAAAGTACAGAGGTTCGTCAGCAGTTTACCCTCAAAGATGAGGGAAAATATTGAGTTTAACAATCCAAAGATAATGGACGAAGTAATACGCAAAGCTAGAATTTGTTACTAGCAAAGTAAAGAAAAGGGAGAGGTTTCGGGTAAAAGATGGACTGATAAGAGAAATAACAAATTGGTTTGGAATAATAAAGGGAATCGAGGTGGGGGTAGCAAGGGCCCTGCTAAAGGGAAAAACAATAAAAATTTATAGAAAAGCTCTCTTAGGTCAAAACCAACTAGTGAGTCAAGGATCAGTGGACGACCTAAAAAATTTGACAGCGAAGGGACAGCAAGGCCTCCCATGCAGTGCTGGGGCTACGGTGGACCTCATTGCGTCAAAAACTACCCACAACAAAAGGGAACCGCACAAATTTCCAAGATCCATGAAGCATCAATAGTCGGTGACGTAGGACATAGTTTGCCAAGGAATAATGCTACCCTAGAAGATCGTTAGGCGGAGTACCCGTTGACCATGGTGGAATTCCAAGGTAAAATTTCAGACCTTATTGTAACTATTTTAATTAATCATGGAGCCACACTAAGTTATATTAGTCCTAAGGTTGTAGAGCATTGTAAACTACAACCTGTTAAATTCAAGAACGCTTGGCTAGTACAGCTGGCTACAAAGGTCGAGATACGAGTGCTTGCAAAAGTTAATGACTGATCTTTAAGGATAGCGTGATAGCCAGTGCTAGCAGATTTAAATGTGCTTCCCCTTGGCTCATACGACGTTCTAATTGGTATGAATTGGTTAGAAAAAAATTGGTCCCTTGTCAACTGTAAAACCAAGACTATCTACTACAGGGATGAACTTGGAGTGAGGTGAGAAATGCAGGGGATTAAGTGATCTGTGCAGATTCGGCCAATAACTGCCTCTCAGTTAGCAAAATGCATTAGGAAGGGGTGTTAGATTTATGCCATCCAAGTAGGCTATGCTAACTCAAAGGATAAAATAGCCACATTGAACAACATCCCTATGATACAAGAATTTGCAGATGTGTTTCCGGAGGAGATTACCAGACTAACCCCTAAGAGAGATATAGACTTTACTATCGAATTGGTACCAAGGGTAGCCCCGGTGTCCCGCGCACCTTATAGAATGAGTACACCTGAGTTGACAGAGTTGAAAATGCAGTTACAGGAATTGCTGGACAAAAATTACATTCGCCCCAGTGTGTCTCCCTAGGGAGCTCCGGTATTGTTTGTGAAGAAAAATGTGGGGACTCTTCGCATGTGTATAGATTATCGTCAGTTGAATACTTTGACCATAAAAAAAAAATATCCTTTACCACAGATTGATGAACTGTTTGATCAAGTAAAGGGAGCAATAGCATTTTCCAAGATTGATCTGCAATCAGGTTATCACCAAATCAGGATTAAGGAGGAATACATAGCTGAGACTGCTTTTAGAATAAGGCATGGACATTATGAGTTTGTGGTGCTACCCTTTGGGTTAACTAATGCCCCTGCAACTTTTATGTGTTTAATGAACAACATATTTCATCAATATTTGGATAGATTTGTGCTGATTTTCATTGATGATATACTGATATATTCTCGCACTATGGAAAAACACAAGGAGCACCTTAGGCTGGTGCTGCAAACCCTTCAAGAACACCAATTATATGTCAATTTCAGCAAGTGCGACTTCTTTAAGGAGGAAATAGAGTAGTTGGGGCATATAATCATGAAAGAAGGGATCACAGTGGACCCCGAAAAGATAAAGACCATAATGGAGTGGCCTGTACCAAGGGATGCGGTAGACATCTGATCCTTCATAGGATTAGCCAGATATTAATGAAGATTTGTAGAGGGATTCTCTAGAGCAGCGTACCCTATCACTTCCTTACAGAAAACAAGAAGAGCTTTTAGATGGACCCGAGAATGCCAAAAAAGTTTTCAGCAGCTTAAGCATTTGCTCACCACCGCACCCATTCTGAACATAGCTGATCCCAACGAGGAATATATGGTGTGCACTGACGCGAGCAAAGAGGGTGTAGGAGGCATATTGATGCAAGAAGGGAAGGTAATCACTTACAAGTCCAGGAAACTGAAAGAACATAAGCAGAAATATTCTGCTTATGATCTAGAATCAGAAACTATTATTCACGCCTTGAAAATGTGGCAACATTACCTTTTGCGTAGGAAATTTTTACTATTGACCGACCACCACAGTCTAACCAATTATTTTACCCAGCCCACCGTAAATGCTAGGCAAGCACGGTGGGTCAATTTTTTAGGTGGTTTTGATTTCGAGATCAAGCATTTGAAAGCGAAAGAAAATCGAGTGGCAGACGCTCTAACTCGGAAATTACAATGTCTATATGAAATTTCCTATAGCGAATGGAAAAGCCCCTTAGAAGAGATCATTAAAAAAGAAGCGGAACGGGATATTCTATATCAACAAATAAAACATCAAGTACAACAGTCGACCAACCAAGAAAATTAGCAAGGTTATTCAGTAGATATTATTGGAATGTTGTGTTATAAGAAAAGGTTATATGTGACCAATCAAAACAGCATTAAAGACTTGTTGTTGGATGAATTTAATAAAAGTCATTATTCTGGTCACCCAGGATATCAGAAAATGATAACCTCACTTCGAAAGGAGTATTATTGGCTAGGTATGAAAAGAGATGTGGTTGAATACCTGGCACGTTGTTTGGAGTGGAAACAAATTAAGGCAGAGCATAAACATCTTGTGGGGTTACTACAACCATTACCCATTCCGGAGTGGAAGTGGGAGACCATTTCCATGAATTTCATAACGGGTTTTCCCAAAACAAAGAAAAATAAAAATTCCATCCTGGTTGTGGTGGACAAACTAAATAAATCGACACATTTTACACCTGTGAAATCGACCTATAGAGCTGTGCCAATTTCCCATATCTTTATGCATAATATATTTAAGTTGCATGGGTTACCTAAAACAGTAATTTCAGAACGTGACGTAAAATTTACCTCGGCCTTTTGGAGAACACTGTTTGGGGAATTAGGAACTTAGTTGAATTTCAGTATAGCTTATCACCCTCGGATTGACGGAAAAATGGAACGGGTGAACAAGGTGGTGGAAGACATGTTACAGACAAATGTAATGTAGCAACCAACCAATTGGGAAGATTATCTGCACCTGGTCAAGTTCACATATAATAATGGTTATCATACATCATTGCAAATGAGCCCATTTGAAGTGCTGTATGGGCGGAAGTGTTGCACACCCTCAAGCTGGGGTGGGCCGGAAGACAGATTGATGTTGGGTCCCGACATGCTTAAGGAAATGGAGGAAACGGTTAAGAAAGTGCGAGTCAATTTAAAGGTAGCCTAGGATAGGGAAAAGAGTTTTGCGGACCGTAAAAAGGAAGTTTAAGGAATGTCATGTTGGTGATCATGTATATGTGAGGATTCGAGCAAAATGGAGCACGTTACAGTGGAGCGGGTGTTCTAAGTTGGCACCCAAACTTTGTGGACATTTTCAGGTCTTAGCAAGAGTTGGGCCAGTAGCTTACCAGCTCGGTCTGCCAAGTCACATACGAGTCCACAACGTTTTCCATGTTTCTTTGTTAAAAAAATACATTGATGATCCCAAACATATAATCAGATGGCAGAATATACAGGTGAGAAGTTGTCTCCAATTAATCAATCCAAATGTTTCATTTTAAAAGAAAACTGACTTAGGATGTTACATGTTGCAGGTCGAACCGGAAGAAGAAATATTTTTCGAACTGTTGAACATCCTCGACCAGAGAGAAGTACTGCTGTGAAAGCGAGCTATTACCCAAGTTAAAGTGCAGTGGTAGCACTTCTGACGTGATGAGGCTACCTCGGCGATGAAGAGCTCATGAAAAGGGCTTATCTAGGGTTGTTCATGGCCGGAAGACATCGAGACGATGTGTAATCTTAGGGGGGGAAGATGTGATGCCCCAGGATAAATGTAAATATTTGACTTTACTATGGTAAATGGTAAACTAAATTGATTATTATTATTATCTGTTTGGGTTTAATAATATTTTCTATTTCAAAAAAATTGTTTCTTTAATAGCTCGCAATCTCTAAGGAAGGCAGGTGTTGTTTTCCCAAGAAACCCTAATTGTTTCCTAAGTGGAATGTTTTTCTGGAGGAAAAGAGAGTTAGGGGGGTTGTGCTAGAGAGACAGGTAGAGGGAGAGAGGAAAAAAAAATTGGTAAGTCTGGTGATGACCAGATAGCCAAGCACGAAAGTTCGAGCAACTTGCTGAGGACAATGGTCCGGCAAGAGAACTAGGGGGGAGATTCTGGTCTCGAAAGCTGAATCTCACGGTTAGGTGGAAGATTGGAAGCGGGAGAAACAATGAAGGCCCAGCTTTTGGAGCACTTGTAAGTTACAATAGAGAAGGTAAGTGGAAGAACATTTTTAAACAATTCTGCAAGTAATTTAGGTAGAATAAAAGTACTGTATTAAATTAAATACTACTATAAGTAACCCAAGAACTTATGAGTGTTACATTGTTTTGTGTTAAATGGGAGGGAAGGAAACAAATGCAACATAATTTCTCCTACTGTTTAATATGATCAAAAGAAGAAAGATAATAATAGCAATAACCCCTGAAACCCTCTAGGTAGGTGAGCAATTATCTTTGGTGTTATTGAATAGCTATAGTCGTACATTGTAGTTAGACTAGGCACAAATATAGGTGGGATATATAGCGAAGGATTTATTGGACAATTAAAACTGTTGAAGCCTTTGACACACATAAATTACAAAACTAGGATTATTCAAGATTCGGTATATAAATTAACGGAGGTCTGTGAAGCATGGAACTAATCAAAACCCAATGCCGTGAAGCAAGGATGGAAGTAAGAGCATCCATTAATTTCTTAAAAAGAACATCTCAGACCTTGAGTGGAAACCACCATTTAAAGGAGAAACCTCTCAGTGCTAGGAACAAGTGAGGTTTTAGTTCCGTGAATCTTTCCTTTAGGTACGGTTACAAGGAAAAGTCTAAATAAGAGGGTTGCTAGAATCTTAAGACAGGGGTCTCAGGTTTTGACAGGCAGCCATATAGAGTCAACATAAAGGGATGGATTTATAACTGATAGGGGAAGGCGATTCTACTCTCAGCACAGGAAATGAAACCCGAACCTCTACTCGGAGATAGTCCCTCAAGTAACTAAACAACAATCACTCTAACAGACTTTGAATTAAACCGAGAACCGAACAAATAAGATTGCTAAACAACAGGGTAGATACTTTCAGTTGATAACGTCAATTGAGAACTGAGCAATAACATTATTGAGAATAGAGTCAACGAATCTTATTAAGCTGTGACAACATTGAACGGATGGGTAACACAAACCTGAGTGAAAAACCATTGAAAGAAAAGAATCATTACATACTCCAGTTCCATAAAACAAAAACTGCCATGCATTGTCCCGAAGTGGGGAACGAATAAAATAGACAGACATTCTTTTTATTTTTACAAAAATCTCGAGATATGAAATAAGTCAAGATATCGCCCAAAATTCATAATGAGGACATGATTACCAGATAATTTACATGTACAGCCCAAGCGGCTCAATAAAATAAATGAGGAATTGAAAAGCCTCATATCACTTAAGTATCGGTATAACAAAAACCCTTAACACGATTGGCCACCGGGACCCGAGCTGGGTCACCAAACAGTGAGCGCATGCGAACTATAAGAACCGAACCTTAGCGTAAGGGTTTTTAGACCTTAATCCAGCCTCCAACAAAAGAGAAATAATCAATAACTAGTGGAAATTCCTCATACCGGTGGAAACCCAAAAGGCACATCAGCTTGAGAGTGGCGCCTCAGCATCTAGTGCCATCAACATCCAAGCTTCATGGCCGAAAGAAACCTGGGAGAAAGGAGCCATATGGTTAAAGAACTGTGTAGATATCCTAACCTGTAACATAAATAAGTTATCTATTAAACAAATTAATATAGAATTGGCAAATGTAGGCAGTGTAGGAAAAGAAATCCGTCATGCGGTTACCTGGAGTAAAATTTGGTAGCAGGGATTAGTTTCAAATCCTCGCACGCCCTTTCCTTAGCAACCAAACCCTGGAACGGAGACTGCCAAAGCCCGCGGCCGAGACAGGAGGCAAAGCAAGTTTCTAGACCCTTCTATGACAGAATGGGACTACCTTTTAGCACCAAGGGTAGAGTAAGTTGGCAGGCCACCATTGCAACCGTTGGATCATCGTCTAAGCTGCGTAGTCATTGATGCATGAGGAATCCTGAGGTGGCAGCTGTAGCCTGCCCATGCCACGTACTGGGGCGGGACATACAGTCAATGCACATTTAATACCATCGAGGCACCCAAATCAACTTAAATAAAGACTATAAGATTACACACCGTCAACCTGGATACACTTGTAGAAACTACATGAATCAAGAGATGGGATTCATGCCAACAGCCAACAGGTCAAGTCATATAAAAGAACTCTGGGTGGAAACCAACACGGCCTTATCCAAACAATCTAATGGAATTAAAGTTATAAGACCAGATTCTTTGAAGGTCCTAAATGTTGGTCATTATGTGGGTGTACTTAAGGGGAGCTAAATGTATGAATATCAACTTTATAATGTGTGAATATCAACATTATAAAGAATATATATATGTAGATATTGGTAAACCATATATGTATAAAAAAAAAATTGTTTCTCAGTATATGACATCTACCATTTATTTGTGCAGATTTGTTTTTTGAAATCACAAATTGAAAACTTATTTAACATTATGTTATAATCATCTTAAAAATGATATATATATATATATATATATATAAAACCATTGGTTCAATTTTCTAAGTTTTTTGAACTTCACTAACTACTCACTATAACACATTAACCCCAACTAAGTGTGTAACACCACCTCCCAAATCTGTTATAAAGTGGGTAGAGAAGACTTTGCTCCTCCTCCCAAGTCGGTTGCAGAGTGGGTATGTTTCATGGCATCTCAAAGAGAATTGAGAAGAACCATGGCAGTATGATAACCAGAACGCAAACGGTAATTCAGAACTGTTGCACATCTGGACTGCAAGCCTTTATAAAGGCTAGTGATTCTAGTCTTATGCCCCCACTAATCCACATAGCTCGCTCTTCTGGACAATCTAAGTTCACTCTGCGTCACCCATCGATTGATTTTCCATTTATGTCAAAGGCGTGATTTATGAGTTATATAGTCTTTCCCAGAAGTTCTCTGTTACGTTCTCCAATATATGTGGAAATCAGATTCTGTAGAACACACATTTGACCTTCCCTGTTACGTTCTCCAATATATGTGGAAATCAGATTCTGTAGAACACACATTTGACCTTCGGCCCGCTACATATTTTGTTATTTACAAATTAGTTACAATAAATTGTATTTTAATACTAAATAAAGGAGTGGTTTGTAATGGATTTTTTGGTGTTTGAATTTGAAAAATTTTGATGTAAAATTTCGATTTGTATATATTTAAATTATTTTTTTAATTATATAAAATTTAACATTAAACTTATAATTTCAATAAAATTATTTATAGTTCACCTGTAACAAGAATTATCCATTATCTGGGATTTCTCCCTCTGCATTTGTCTTTATATTATCTGGTTCCTCAGAGTTGACCCAGTCCTTAAATGTTTAATAAAGTGTAAGTTGAAAAGAAAACGGTTTTCATTATCGGTAATGCAAGTTGTAACTTCATACGGGGGTTCCGTCCCAGCTGTGCACTATGAACATTTTATATAATTAACTAAATTATTTTGAATTAAAAATAGGTGGTGATTTGCAATTGCAAGATGTAATCTTTTATATATAAAGATGGTATTGTTTTTTAAATAAACGCTATCGTTTATGAGAAAAATTCCCATGTAAGACGTATCCGTTACATATTTAATAATTGATTGTGAAAGTATTATTTTTTACCTACAACGTAGCATGTCATATCGTATGTATTACTTAGTTAAAATGATTTGTGATTTACGAGGTATAATGTCAAGTTATATTTTTTGTTTTTAATTAATTAAATATTAAAGTTAGGACAAATCTACATTTCATAGAGACAATTATCTTATGTATTATTTAGTTCAAAAGATTTGTGATTTACGAGGTATAATGTCAAATTATATTTTTTTTGTTTTTAATTAATTAAATATTAAAGTTAGGACAAATGTATGAGACAATTATTTTACGTATTATTATAAATGTACATTGCATAGAGACGACTATATTTTACCTATCATATATATATTTTTTCTGAAAGTGGTAAAATTTATCAATTTAGGGGTCAAACCAATAGTGAGGATAATCATATTTCTGGTTGTTATTCGTGAAATGCTGGGTTTGACTCATCACTATTAAATAGGAAAACCACGCCACCTACAGGCTCTCAGTCCTGCTAGATGGCTCTGGGTCTTGGGCCTCTGGGTCTTGGGCCGTTAACTTGTTTCCTTACATCCGAGAAAGATGAGTTCTTTCCTTACGTCCTAGAAAGATGAGCTCTTACCCAAGGAGAAACATTTTTAGGGCATACTCAAGGTCGAGTATCATATATAGATATAGATAAATATACTATGGATGAGAATTTATTTATATAAAAATATTATATAAAGTAAAAAATTTGTATATTTGTTTAAATTAGAAATAAAAAAGATTTATCTTCATTTTTCTAAAATATTCATTTATATAGTCGTTAAAATTTATATTGATTTGTATATAATTAAAGCCGGATTGCTTGTAAAAATTTATTATATTTGTCTTTATAATAAAATTTTAATTTTGTTTTGAAGAATTAACTTTTACTAATTTATACTTATGACAAATGTACATTGAATAGAGATAATTATTTTATGTTTGACAAATGTACATTGCATTGAGACATTTATTTTAATTCTTTTATATGATATGTATGAGAGATTTATTAATAATGGAATAAATGAAGAGTAAAAAATAAAATTTGATATTTGTTAAAATAATAATAATAAAATATTTATCTAATTTTGTTAAATGATTTCTTTTTATAGTTGTAAAATTATATATTTGGATTATAATAAAATTTTATTGTTGTAAAATTATATATTTGTGTTATAACAAAATTTTATTTTTGTTTTCCAGCATGAGTTTTTAGTAAATTATAATTTTAAAATACACTTATATAAAAAACCAAATGTATTTATGTCTAAAAAAATATTCATTTGTTTTTCAGCTTTAAGAGTTTGTATTGATATAATATTAAATAATACACTTCTAATATTATTTAATATAATATTAGATATATTATTTTCATACAATTTTAATAAATGGATTATTACGTTAAAATTATGTTTGTTTAGTTTTATGTGAAAATTCATTTGGTGATTGAACTAGGCCTAGAAATTGACGTCTTACAAGATATATTTTAAGTTTTAGTATTTATTTTAGGGTCGGTGAAAAATTTTGCACATGTCTAAAATATATGAGAGTCTTGTCATTCTAACGTTTAATTAAAAATCCAAATTGTAAAAATCTATTGTATCGGAATTTACTAATTCCAAAAATTATTTATTATAACTAAGTTTGAGTTTACAAAACTCTAATCATGGGTGATCTAACTGGATTGTTGTGTACCTACAGAGTGCAGACTACACGGCAATTACAAGGCTATGGCTAGCGTGCTATATTCTTTCAAGATCTAAGCGTTGAGAATTAATGGAACATTATGGGCATTGGGCAATGGGACTACAGGGCTATGGCATGCCACACAACTTGCTAGCGTGCTATATTCTTTCAACATCTGGTTGTTGATGACATAATTTAATGACCTATTTACTAGCATTGGATTTCACTCTCTTGCGAAACAACTTTAGAACTTACCAGGCTCTAGTTACCACTTTCGCTTTTAGCATCTAACCATATGTGGTTTGATGAATTATGTGTTTTATGGTCTTACATTTTCCTCTATGATTGCTCTTTGTTATTGGGAAAAGCAATAACATCCCTGCAATCTTTTAATTTACCTTACTACACTGTTGAATTTGTTTTTACCCTACTGCAGTGTTGAGTGTTGAATTTGTTAGCCTATGAATATGGCATGCTTAAAAATTGCTAGATTGGTGGTATCAACCTATGAGATATGTACTCTTTATTTACTTATGTTGTTAGTTTATTATAAAACTTGAAAAATACTTACAAATTATGTAAAATTTGATATGGTATACAACCCTGGGGAAATTTTGAAGTAAATTAAGGTGTGGTTGCTTTTGATTATGTTTTCATCCCACTACAATGTTGAATTTGTTACCCTCTGAATATGGCATTCTTTCTCGTTCAAAACTGATAGATTGGTCATGAGGTATGTACTCTTTATTTACTTATGTCATTAGTTTATTGTAAAACGTGAAAAATACTTACAAGTTATGTAAAATTTGATATGGTATACAACCACTCATGAAATTTTGAAGTAAATTAAAGCGTGGCTGCTTTTGAATTCTGTTTTACCCAAAGTGAATTAAGGTGTGGTTGCAGCTGCTTTTGAATTCTGTTTTACCCAAAGTAAATTAAGATGTGGTTGCAATTGAATTTGTTTTTACCCTACTACAGTGTTGAATTTGTTAGCCTCTCAATATGGCATGTTTTCTTGTTCAAAACTGCTAGACTGGTGGTATTAGCCTGTGAGGTATGTACTCTTTATTTATTTTAAAACCTGTAAAATACTTACAAGTTATGTCAAATTTGATATGGTATACCCTCCGTGAGGAAATTTTGATCTAAATTAAGGCGTAGTTGCTTTATTTACTTATGTAGTTAGTTATTGTAAAACCTGAAAAATACTTACAAGTTATATGTAGATTTTGATATGGTATACAACCCTTCATGAAATTTTGAAGTAAATTAAGGCATGATTTCTTGCAACCAGCTTGGGAGCAGCTCAAACTCAGGTTGGTAGCCTGATAAACCCTCAAATTCAAAAAAATAGAGGGTGTATTTTATTTTTTGTATTCTAATAAATTATGTGTTTTATGGTTTTATGTTATTTGGTAATTTTGAGAAGTTGAGGATTTTGAATTTTCATTTTCAAAATTGCAGTGGATAAGAGGTTTAATGTTATTTGGTAGTTTTCTGGAATGGGGAAGTGAAGATTTTGAATTTTCAAAATTGGAATAGATAAAAGGTTTTTAAGGTATTAGATTTATTTATGAAACAAAATTTCAAAAACATTTTCTTTGATTTCTCTTCAATTTTTTGCATGATGTTCTCGCAATTGTTTTAAGAAGATTTTAAGCTTGGAAATGTTGTTAAATAATTAACTTCATAACTAAGGAGCCTCCCAAGACCTAGAAAAAATCCAATACTCATCCAAATAAAGTTTAAGTAATTAACTAAATGTACCATGCTTAGAATTTTCAGTATCTAAACTTTAAATAATTACTAAATGTAGCTTAAAATTTTGGGTATGAATTTTCAAAATTGGAGAGGATAAGAAGTTTAATGCTATTGGGTATTTTTTTTGGAATTGGAAACTGAAGATCTTGAATTTTCAAAATTGGAATAGATAAGAGGTTTTTAAAGTATTAGATTTATTTATGAATCAACATTTTCTTTGATTTCTCCCCAATTTTTTGCACGATGTTCTGAAAATTGTTTTAGGAAAATTTTAAGTTTGGCAAAATTGTCAAATACCGAACTTCATAACTAAAGGGCTTGTCCATGGCCCAGTAATCTATCCAACACTCATCCTAATAAATTTTAAGTAATTAACTGAAGCGTAGAATTTTCAGTATCTAAAATTTGTATAACAGTCTTTAATGATATTTGATAGTTTTCTAAAAACCAAAGTTGAGGATTTTAAATTTTCAAAATTGGAGTGGATAAAATATTTAATGCTATTTGGTAGTTTTCTGGAACCCAAAATTGAGGATTTTGAATTTTAAAAATTGGAGTAGATAAGAGATTTTTAACCAATTTAAGCAATTTAACTCATTTAACTAAAATATAACAAATTTAATTCTATTTGAAATATCACTAGACATTAAATCTATTTCTTTATTTAAAAATATATTTAAAAAATCACTACAAATTGTTTATGAATTGAAATCTAGTCTTGATATGTGAAAGAAATCCTAAATTAATGTTATAGCATCATTTGGGACAATCCAATCGGGACAATCCAATCATCAACCCAATGGTGAAAATTTTTAGTTGAATTGTTAACTAAAAGTCCACACTGTCCATATTTGTTTTCAAGTTTTCTGCTACTTGAAGATTGTCCATTTGTTTTTGTTAGAGATGGATATATTTATGTGAAGTCTGAAAGTTTGTAATTATAAGCACAACTTTGATAATTTGGTTTAAAGAATGTTGTGTTAAGTATGAATAAATTTTAGTAGTCATTACTTTTAGTAAATTACCATAATTTCACTATGTTTTGAACATCATACAGTGTAAGATTATTAGTATTATATTGACATTGGAGGTCTGGATGACCATGCTCACACTACGGATGTTGTACACTTCTCACTAGAATCTATGTGAAAACTATATGATTCTACTTTGAAGCTTTATGAACAAACATAGAATTACTTCTTGATTACTACATAGAAGACTTAAATGTGGGAAGATCCAATGCTACTAGTTTAGTTTATTAGTATGAAAGGTGATTTATTGGCGTAAAACGTAAAGTGAAGGGCATGTAAAATGTAAAAATGTCATGAAATTTTCATTTGACTTGGAAGACGGAATTTGAAATTCTAGGCCTGGATCGAACTAATCTAAAATTTCTAGAAATTATTTGGTGATTGAAGTAATGTGAAATTTCTGGAAACTAAGAGATAAGCTAAGATAAGCTAAGAGATCAAGATTCAAATCGAATTTAATTTATGGGAACTGAGAATCAAGATTCACATCGCCTGATTGTGACCCAGTAAACTTCAAAAGTTTGCTAATAATTATGTGTTGCATAGGATTGATAAATTCCTCTAAAATTAAAAAAAATAAAAATAAAAAAAATAATTAATTAAAATTATAAATAAAATAGGTTAATTATAAGATATGAATGATGATATGATGATGATGATGATGATGAATGAATGATTGATGATGATGATGATGATGATGATGATGATGATGATGATGATGATGATGATGATGATGAGACCAAACTTTGGTCTATCATAACTAAAGAAACAAATTATTTAGTCTAATTCAAGATTTTATTCCTATGCTCAAAAAGCTTGGAGAGAAGTCTCCCAAGCTCACTATAATTTTTACATCATAAAAGGCTAGGAAGGTCAATATTGCGACGAAGATTATGAAACTGAGATCTAATGTGGTTGTATGCAAGGCACAGGAAGTGTTTTTCATCCTCAATGTTCCTATTCTCACAGAGATGGCAGATCCTTTCCATCCATGGTGTTTTAGGAACTGCAAATGACCTGTTTCACTATGGAGCTCATCAGAGTTCGTTCTAATCTTCACTTTATTAATTTTCTTCTTTGAGCTAGCTAAAATAGAGAGATACTTTGATCTTCTAGGGTGGGGTTGATGACCTTCTTATAATAACTTAATTTTCTTTTAGCTGCTAAATCTTTCTCTCACCACATTTTTTCTTTGAACTTAGAATTAACAATATTTTTAATGTTATTAATGTTTTCCAATGCATCATTCTCGTTTATCTCCCAATGGTTTAACCAGGCCCTTGTGTCTTTATACCACTCCCATTTGAGCCTTGGTTGGTTTTGGATGGAATCTAATGCTATCTTAGGAAGTCTATGATCTCCTATGTTATTCAGCTTGTGCTTGTAGAATAGAAGCCTAGCCCTAGCTACGCTTTCAATAGGGGAAAGACCTACTTCTATAAGGAGAATAGGGTAGGGTGTGTTGCTTTTAATTTTCAGGTTATATGTTATAAAGCACTTTTGGGTTTGCTCAATCCTTCTCTAGGATTCTCTACAAATGCTGCAACGCCAAGCCTCACATCCATATAAGATCAGGAGTGACTAAATTTTCAAAGAAGAACTTATTTTTATCCAACATTACCAGGGTTTTTGTTTTACAATTATTTTCAAAACCAAAATAAGCTTTCCACCCTATATATATATCTATATATATCTAAATATTTTAATTTGAAAACAATTATTTAGTATTTGAAATAAGATATTCTCATTAATTTTAATTATTTATTAAAATCCCCGGATGCGGGTGAAGGGACGAGTGTCAGTGAGGAGCCACATGACAGCCATGTTCTACCTCGTGCTTAAGGGGCGCATTCAATACATTCCTCGCCGCCATGGAATATATGTACAGAGCGAGCGACAGGCATTCAATGCGAATTCTGGTTATATGGCGCGATTGCAAATTGCAGTTATGGCGAACAGGTTTCGAGGGATTGCTGGATTTGTTAAAAAGGGAGATGGATTGGGATACGATGATCAGTTTGTTGTGTGCAACTTTACCTTAGGTTACAGCTCTTGCTGGTAACGCCTGCGTCCATTTCATTGAAGGTTGTCACAGGCCCGAAAATTCGGTTGGTTGATGTCTGTGTTCAGTTGGGTGGCGTCTCAAGTCTGTGGGGCATTGCTTCAACTCTGTTTCAGCATTTCTACACGCCCCTGCTACTCCTGCAAAGATGGTCAGACGGAGGGGTCCTGCTCGGGGAAGGCCGTCTCGTCCTCCAGCCACAAGGCCCTGCCTTCACTGCTGCCGCTGTCGCTGTCACTGCCATGGAGGGGTTAAAGCCACCCCCATCCAAGCTAGCCAATTCATGGACGTGAGCAGCCCTAATTCTGAACTAGCCCCTGCACCTGCATTCGGTTCCGCCATCTTCACCTTCGGCAGCTCGATGGACAAACCCTGCATTAATGCACATGTCTCGGTTCTATTCCTCGAGGAATGTCATGATGATGAAGGAGGTTCACGCAGTATGGAGAAGCTCCTAGGTGGAAGCTCGGTCGTGGACGAGAAGAAAGCTGTGGAGGCACCTGGGCAAGCTCCTAAAAGCCCTCAGGCTCAGAAGGCATTGACTTCCAAGGAGGACACTGAGCATGATTGGGACTCCCTGCGAGAGAAATACGGATGGTGCAGGGTGGTCGAGGAAAGGCCGGAGGAATAGCCCTCCACCAGTTCACACTCTCTTCATCCATTACTGTTCAGGTTCTGTTTTGGTTAATGGATATGTATTTTGTCATTTCTGGTTCAAGTCCATATCTATGTCTGCTCCTGTTAATTTTGTATGGCCTGTCAGGGAATTCGTTGAAAGTCTTATGAGGCCCCTGCGTGGGAAGTATTGTTTTGCTCCTGTGCCCCTGCGTGGGACTACTTTGTTTGGTCTGGTACCTATGTCGTGTTATAATGGCTCTATATGGGTTGTTCGGTCTAGTCGTGATGCCCCTGCGAGGGCAGGTTTTGTTCTGTGAAAGCCAAGTCCAAAAAGCCACAGCTGGTCTTGGGCATATTGACACCGTATCTGCAAAGTTTTCCTCTATATAATACATTAGCATAGGTTTACCGATAAAAAAAAAATTATTAAAATAAAAATATGATATATAATATAGAATAACGTATTTTGAATTTTTCTAAATTTAATTAGATTGTCAATTTGTTGGTAATATTAACAAATATGCCCTGTAAAATTGTTTCTCATAAATATTGTAAATCCTCACAAATATAAAGATGTTAAAGAATTATCCAGTAATTTAAGTGTTGATTATCAAGTTTAATTTACATATATCGATTTTCTCATGTTATACAAAGAATGGAATAAATATAAAATATTATATACACATTTTGAAAAAGTTACTAGTTAGAAAGCTTCCAATTGTATTAAAAACTATAATTCCAAAATTATAAATCATATTTTTCATCCTAACTATAACTATTTCAATAAAAATATCAATAAAAGTATACATTTAACTTTCTTATAATTCCAAAACTATAAGGCATATTTTTTCATCATAACTATTTCACCAAATGTATACATTTACCTCCAAAAATAAGAATTAAAAAGGGTGGTGTATATTCTTATATATTTTGAAGCAATGTATCACATAGAAAATACGATTAAAAGATATTTGGATTAGAAATTCATAAAATGAATCATTCTTTTTCTAGTGGATAGAGTGTATAATTTGGCTCTTTCTCACTATTGTTTTAACCCTCTTTCTATCGTTTTATGGAAATATAATTTAATGTTATTACTTATTGCTTCAACCTCGAATTAAAGACATGGATTTTTATATTGATCTATGGATATAGAAGATGTTCTTTTTATGGAATGACATTTCAATATATGATATTTAATCAAGTATATCTGAAAGGTTGTTCACAATATATGGTGTTAATTGTTGGATAATTTATGTATTTTTAAGTTTGAATATGTCAAGGTATAATTTTCATTTTGTAAGAGTAAGTTATTATATGTTGGATAATTTATGTATTTTTAAGTTTGAATAAGTCGAGGTATAATTTTCATTTTGTAAGAGTAAGTTATTTTATTAATTATAAGTCATCGGTCTTTATCAATAGCTAATGTGTTTTTTTATTATTATTTAGTTTTTTTATTATTATTTGGCATTAGAGGTGTTCATGTAGATAGAACAATAGAATGATTACGCATTAGAGGTGTTCATATAGAGAATAATGGAAAGATCATGCCACAAGGATCCAAACCACTTGTGGAGGAGGTTTGTACTACTCATTAAGCATGATTCACAATGTGGCATACATGATCTTAATGAATCACTAAAAAAGAATAATGGCGTGCCCAACAAAGTGCACCTATGAAAGAAGTAGTATATAGTATAGTAATGTGTTGGCATTAATTGGCCATAATATAATACAATGATATAAATAGTATCATATGCATGTGCTTTGAAGAAAAGGGTGACAACTAATATAACAACTAATATTGATCTAGGTATATCACACCAAATTCCCCCTTCTTGACGAGAGGGTGTGGATACAACTTAAGAGGCCTTGTTGAATGGGAAGTAGCTATACGAATTACAATAATCCAGCTAATGGGAGGCTCATGTTATGGGCTTTGAGAATGATGAAAATCATGCTAGTTAACTCTAGCGAATTACCACTCTAGCTAGATCATATACTATTGAAATCTAGGTATGTGAGGGAATACCTAAAGGGAAATCCCCTTGTGAGGTATTGGTACAACTCAGAAATTCCCAGTGGATCTAGTACAGACATCTCATGTATTAGATCATTAATTTTATGACTCAAAATTATGTGACAATGAGTTGAAGTTGAGCAAGTGCAAAAAACCAAGTCAAATAGTATGAAGGTATCCATATGCTTCATCCAAGGCACCCATCAATCAGGAAAATGGAACCAAGGTACACCAAATCCAATGCTAATCCATTAGAATAAATGTTCTAAATTTGATATAAGAAGTCCCACTAGAGTTGAAGCATGGCGAGTCCTCAACCAACCAAAAGGTGCATAGTATCATGCAAGTGACAAATATTGACACTATTGGGGGGATATGGTTTCACGAATAAAGTAATGACTTATCTTGTTAATAGAAAAACATGCAAGGTTTCCCTCGAAGTGATTAAAAGTATTTGACAAGAAATAATTAATTACTAGGATTGGGGCTTTTCAAAGGTATATAAGTAATTTAATGATATATTAGGAGGTTGAATCTATGGAATATGGGATGAATGTGACTCATGGAGGTGTTGAAATAATATAATAAGATTCAAAGTGGTACAAAATAGGCTACATGGGACATAGATGTGACTCATCTCTGATGGTTTGAACAATTGTGATACAACATATGATGTTGCTAGTGATTGAACCAAGTACAACTAGTACTAAACTCTTCTGAAATAAACCAAGCGGTTCAAAACATGGGATTCCAAGGGTGCATGGTTTGTCAACATGATAAAGAGAAATTTAATTATTGTTGGATATGATATGAAAACAAACATCACTCTCAATCCAAAGCGGGTTGAATGACATAGAACATAAATACAAAAGGGGCAATGGTGGTAAGGTTCCCATGTGGGGAAGGCTATAACACTTGATATATGTCATATAAAATATATGGAGGGGATTATTCATCTTTAGATGTGTGAAGGGCCCCTAAGATGATTTCAATTGAATTATAAGAAAATGCAATGAATGAAGGGGTTTTGTTGATATGTGAAATGCCATAGGGAATGGACCTAAAGGATGATCTATTGACATTAGGAAAGGCACTATACTCATGAAAAATTTAGACACATAAGTCAGTGGAAGACAAATTGGTCTCAATGTAATAGATATAAATATGAATAAAGTTGATATAAAAATAAGGGGGTTTTGACACCTCATGGAAAAAATTGCTCCTAGGTGAAGCATCAAAGTATTAATAACTAATGGAGACAAATCTTTCTTCAATATGACAATTTTTTTAATGGATTTGATGGTTCATAAAATGAAGCTTGGGGGACACTATAATGTCCAAGTGAAAAAAAGTGGACTTTGTTATAAAAAGGTTTTTTTTCCCTAAAATTCCAACTTGTTTATGCATGTGTTGGAGTAGACTTTGGAGAGGAGAAATCCCTAAATATTTTTAAGTTCATTTTGAGCTAACCAATCTATGGATTTGGGATATGTGAATTTTATTTTGGTGGTATTAATTTTCTAATAGTGATTCAAAATGTCCGAATGGGGCTAAAGAAAATATCTTATTGCATTGGGGACAAAATTTTCTCTGGGGGGGAATAAAGGAAAGAAAGAAGAAGGTGATGAACTACAAAAGTAGGTCCATTTTCATCCTACCCCACCAATTCAAACATGTGAATTAGATGTATGTGAGTCATTGAATATAGTAGAATATTTTAATATATGATATTCAACATGAACTATATGTTTTGTTTAGGTGGCTCTCAGAGAGGTTGTTGGGAAGAACTATCCAACTACTGAGAGAAAAATATATATTATCTAAAACATTTGGTCTTATGCCAATGGTGTATAATGATAAAATCAAATATTGGAAAAAATGGCCATCATTCCCCCAATCGTGAGATGTTTCTTCCCAACATATGATTATGGGGAGGAACTAATTGGGTATGAAAAGATGGGAATGATGCTCCTAGTTGGATTTGTATGCAGCATGCTATGAACACATCGAATTTATTTAGAGAAGAGGGATCCAAACTATGCATTGTTGATAAAATTATATGAAAATATACATAATATGATCATGCATGTTTACTTTTTTAGAAGTCACTAGTTTATTAGTATTTTATCTTCTATGTATGACTACAATAATGAGTGGGAAAAAGGAAATGGGCGAGTGTGAGCTTATCTTGGTACTACACATTTGAATTAAATGAAATTAATTTACAGGTTCAAAAAAAGTGTTATCATACTAAGCAGTTGCTTGGGATATAGTTAACAATTCAACAACAAATCCATGAATGGAAATTGGTTGTTGAGGTATGAAGTAGGAATGATTAGTTGGACAATCCCTAGGATGATATAGAGTGGTATGGGACTCTATATGTTCATCATGATAGATAAGAATAATGGTTCTAGAGAAAAAATTACTAGATGAAACCAAAATTCTATTGGAGAAGAATAATGAGTAGTGGAAGAAGGCTTCATTATTGTCAAGAATGAAGTGACATGGGACACAGAATGCATGTCATTATATTCATGAATAGATTCCAAAGTAGGCTATAACGAATTAATTCCCATAAAAAATGGAATATATATGTTATATACAACATTCTTGACCATTTCCACATTAGGGGGACAAAAATTGTTGATTGCTGAATGGTTCATTGCCTTGGTAGAGGAAAATCATTAGGGGTCGCAATTGGAGTTTAGACTTCAGTACAAGTAACTTGCAATTTGTTTAAACCATGAGTCTATCACAAAAATGTGGAATTATATAGTATTAATGGGAGTAATAACTATATTTGTCACACAAATTGCAAGGATGATTTGCGTGTAATAATATTTTACTCTTGGACAATTTAGGAAGATTTAATTGTACCACTGGAGCACTTATGTTTGATAATGTGTTAACCAAACTCATAAGTGCCTTGATTTAAGGAAGATAAGGAAAATTATTGGCATATTAAGACAATCGCAGAAAGCACAAGGAGGTGGACGCTTCGATTGAGCGGTTAGGGTGGCCAAAGATTGATTTGTCTTCTCATTTTCATATGTCTTCTTGGGCTTTCCCCACTTTCTAACTTCTTTCACAATAAGAGCATACTCTAGCTAGGGTTTTACTAGAACTAAAGTATTGAATGGGGCCATAGGAATGTCTTGAATTAGTGTCAATTCCAAATAAGGATACAGATTTTAGGGTGGGGTAGGAATTGGAGGATCTAATTACCGTATTGGAATCCCCAACATAAGATTTCGAATGTTCAAAATGGTCATCATTGGTATGCTAACCACTCCCATTTTTTGGTGTATGAAAGAAATCCAGCCATATGGATTATGACTAGGGGTATGGTCCTAGTTTTAGGCATTGAATTTGTAGGTGTATATTTCTTAGGAGTTCATTATGAAAAGGAAGATCTAGTCATTTAAGAGGCTTAGGATTTAAAAAATGCATATTGAAAGGAGATAGGTGTGCTAATGGTAAGTGATGGGTTGTTGTGAGGTCTAGTTAGTGTGGATCCTTTGTATATCGTTATGATGATTTCTCTCAAGGAAGAGATGGACTAATTTGCAATCATCAAAGATATTATGTTCTTATGTTTAACTTGAGTCTTAGGGTTGTAATATGTGATGTTGTATATGGTGACTATATTACCATTACGAGGGAAGTTCATTATGTAGTATATTGATAAGAAGGTTTCCTTCATGTTGCACATGAAGCTATGAGCTAAGAGGATAGTATAGGCATGGGATTTTTCAATAGCCTCCAAATGTAAGGATAATTGTTTTCTAGTAAGCTTAATATGAAAAAATTGTTATAAACCTTTCAACTATGAGGGTCAACCATCATATGCTCACAAGGTAATTCTAAACCATGTGACTTCAAAGGATATAACATTTCACTAAAATTTGGAACACATACACATATAGATACATATTCATTAACAATGAAACATCTAATTACTACATTCTTGATCCATTCTAGGACTTTCCAAGTTACAATTAGAAAGAGATGTGGATCATCTACTTTATCAACAATAAAGATGATCATGTGATCATCTAGTGAGTCAACACCTAGACTAGAGAGTGTATTTTTTTTCCTGAAGGACATATGGAGAGGACCTCCAAATCTAACACGGAAATGGGTGACTATGATAAATTATCAATAATTTTATAGTTATATGTGGTTTGCACAATGAAATTAGGCACATTTGGACATAATTGACCCTTAGTGTGTGTAAATTGTACTTTAATTTATGGTCAAGGAATATTTAGAGTTCCATTTGGTGATGAAAAAGGCCCTATGAATATGTTTAGTTGAGTCCTAGGTTGGGAATCATATTGATGTGATTAATTGAAGAGATTATCACCAACAAAGTCCAATATCAAAATTTGTTATGTCCTGTTACCACACTAACTGAGAGCTGGAGCAGAAGGAGCAATTTGGCCATCAAAAGTGGAACCATACCCTTGTTAACGAAATCGATGTGAAAGTATAAATGGTTTTGAGGAAGGGGATTGCATTGAGGATGAAGTTGGTTGGTTACCATTCTTAGTGTTATCAATCACTTCCCATGAACAATGCATTTATGGGAGAAGAGGACACTCATGTGTATAATGACCATATGTACCATAGTAAGCACAAGGCTTGTTCATTTGAATATCCTTATATTTCTTGAGATGATTACTCAAATATTATCCTGTGGTATGTGTGTTTCCTTCGTTGTTGTCTTTGGGCTATTGGCCTTGTTTGCCTAGTTTCCATTTAGTTTTGGAAATTTTGTTTGCCCATCCACTTATTCCTTTTATATGAATTAGGGTGGTTATTGTTGGAAATAATACTGAGAGGGGGGGTGAATCAGTATTATTTAGATCTTTTAACAATTCTTCCTTATTTATACTTTGAATTATTTTTGCATATCAATACCATCAATAATGAGCATGAACAAGAAAAGCAGACAGTCACATCAAAGAACACCAGATATAAGGTGGAAACCCAATGTGGGTGAAAACCACCTG
>APFE030788158.1:0-15711 GCA_000404065.3 Pinus taeda
ACCGACACGTGGAACATTGCGTTTAACAAAAAGGCTGCAGGATCTTCAGATAGCTGCAGGATCTTCAGATAGCTGCAGGATCATCAGATAGTTGCGGGATTCCTGCAAGTAAGTCAAAATCTAAACAAATATTCATCCATTAGCAAAACTTACTTAATCATGCTTAATAACACCTAATGTAATGATCTGGGTGGTTTTATGGTGAAAATGAGGCAAAAGATAAGGAAAGATAAGGAATGATTGAGGAAAATGGTAGATAAGTAGGTGTAGAATAGAGGCTCTACAGGGTCTAGTTAAGGGCTTGTTCAAATATTTACTTTTGCATCATTGTTTCCATGTTATCTTACTGTTCTAAAGGTGTCATTCAATTTTGGGTAGTGACTTGAGCTTTGGGCCTCAAAAAGTGGCTCAAATCCGAGGGATGCTGGCATAGCACCGATCAAAACAGTCCTTGGATGTTGGCATTCCTTGTCATGAGAGTGTCCAGAGCCTCTTGGATGCTAACAAACCTATAACATGGGAGCTTCCAAAGGTGAAGTGGTCAAAAACTTCAATGGGACCCAGGGGTTAGCTACGTGAGTGGTTGGGATGGTTCATAAAAGTCCTGTAACTGATGTGGAAGGTTTGTATGTTTTGTTTCCATCGATTCCATTTCCTTAAGGTCACATGGGAGGTTGAATCCAATCATAGTCGTCTCTCGTCACATGTTTACCTCGGTTGGGCGGTTACTTGGGTAGATGTGGGAGGATGGTGTTACATCAATAATCCCTTCAATTATAGGACCATAATGATAAACCCCTTGTTTTCAAAGTTATCTGGAAGCATGCTATAAAATAAAATCAACAAGTGGATAGAAGAAAGCGATTAAAGGGAAAATAGGTTTTAGACCTAAACATCCCACAATTGATCATGGTATAACTTTAAGGCACATCATTGAAAAAGTTTGGGAGAAAAAAAAAGAAGCCTTTTGTTGCTTTGTTGATTTCAGAAAAGCCTTTGACATTGTCCTTAGGGATAATATTTGGCACAAAATGGAGGAACTTGGGGTTTCTAGGTATCTGAGAGCAACTATGCATAGGCTCTATGAAGAGGTGAAAGTCAAAATTAGAACTTCAACAAGATTTTTTGAATGTTTTAGAAGTGATATTGGGATCAAGCAAGGTTGCCCATTATCTCTTACCCTTTTTGGTTTATATATTGACAAGCTTGAAGAGTGGCTAAATTCGCAAGGGGGTGACAATATCCATTTGCGCGAGTTTGTTATAAGGCTTCTTTTGTATGTGGATGACCTTATTCTAATTGCTAAATCTATCGTTGGTTTGTAAGAACACTTACTTTCCCTTGAGCATTTTTGTAGAAGGGTGGGGATGCAAGTCAATATTAGCAAAACGAAAGTAGAGATTTTCTTTAACAAAAGAAAACATAACTAACATAAGTTCTACTTTGAAGGCAACAATCTGGAAGAAGTTGCAGATTACAAATACTTCATAATTGATTTCAACAAAAATCTAAGTTGGGACGACTTTAGAAAGAAAAAAACTTTGGGGGGTTGGAAAACATTTTATGCTTTTCAAAATATGTGCAAAGAGGCCGAGTTATGGGACTCGGAGACCACTCAAACTCTTTTTGGGCTTTTAGTGTTTTCGATGATTATCAAGAATTGTGAACTGTAGGCTAGCAGTACATCCAACATGCAGTGGAAACAAATTGAGAAAATTTAGAAGCTCTTGATTACAAACAAGTTTAAAATGAAAAATGCATTTCCTTATGATATATTGTTAAGTGAAACGGGGGTTGCTCCCGTTGAAGAAATCATTATGGTGCAAGTCATAAGATACTTAATAACAATTGAGCAAATGGAAGCGCGTAGATGGCCTAAGGTTGTTTTAATGACATACTGTGCAAAATAAGGAAGACCTGGATGCGACAAAATAACAAATGGTTTAGTATATGGGGTATTTGCTTGAACATGTGTCCCACAAATAATAAATAGATAAAAGCTTTTGTTATGGATAAGTTCCACAAGCGTACCTGGGATAAGGAGCTAGGGAGAAAGAAAAAGTACTACATTGAAGAGTTTAATCCCACTTATAATCATCAACAAAAAGCATAATTAGGGGCCAATATTTCATGGAGAGCCAAAATTCTTATTACTCAGTTATGAACTAATTATCATCAACTCCGTTGTGAAAACATGTACTGGAAAAGGCAAAAAAAAGTGTGGGAAGAAAGAGTGTGTTTTTTGTTCTTCTAGAAAAGTGTAAACAAAAAAGCATTTCATTTTATAATGCGAGGCCTTCAAAGATAATAAAAAAAGTTATACAAACACTTTGACAACTAGTTCTTGAGATAATTTATTTAGCGAGGGGCTTGTAAAGACGCTGAAAGCTTTATTGCGAGGCTTCACAAGAGAAACGTTGAATACAAGAATTAGATGGTTTGTTAAGAACTAATTATCATAAACTTTGTTATGAAAACATGATACTGGAAAAGGCCAATAGAAGTGTGGGAAGAAAGAGTACGTATTTTTTGCTCTTCCAGAAAAAGTGTAAACAAACACATTTCATATTAGAATTCGAGGTCTTCAAAGGCAACATAAAAAGTGATGCAGACACTTTGACTACTAGTTCTTGGGATAATTTATTTAGTGAGGGGTTTGTCAAGAAACTGAAACCTTTATTATGAGACTTCACAAAAAAAATATTGAATACAAGAATGAGATGGGATAGGAATCTATTCCACCATCTTTAACCTCCTAAACGATTAAAAATAGTTCATTTCTTTCTTACATAATTGCACTCTTGGATATGGATATTCGTGGTGTTATAGTGACACTCCGCTAAAATTAATCTTGAGATAGGAATCTATTCCACCATCTTTAACCTCCTAAATGGTTAAAAAGGCCGAGTAATCTCAAGAGAGATGACGACTAGAAAATTAGCAGTTGCTAGATTCCTGCCCTCTCTTCCTAGCCGTTTTTCCCTCCGCCCCCGCTCCTCGTGTTGTTCTTCTTTGTGGAGTCTTCTTTGTTTTTCCCCCTCGTCTTCTGGATTGTTGATGTTTCCTTTTTTATCGTCTCTTTTATTTTTATGTTTTTAATAGTTATGTTTGCTTGTCTCTTTCACTCCTTCTCAATTAATAATAAGAACAAATTGTTTATACAAGGAATAAAAATCCTTTTTATTATCAAAATAAATATTCTATACCTAAATATTGATGAAGGAATTTTTAAGATGTGAACTGTTTTTAGTTAACTAACCAATTAAAACAAACTATTTTCTTTCTCATTAATTCCTCATCGGTTTTAGTTATTTTTAGGGAAATTTGCCACATATTCTATTCCTTAAATTTATAGAAAGTCCATTATTTGACTAACTTAATAAGCTATCTTTTTAATAAATTTTTCTATTATGTATTATTAATGATTTCCGTTGGATGATATGCTCTATATCTATTTAACATGCACCTAGGATTTGGTTCTTCCTAGGTTCTTCAACTTATTCAAGGATGAACTACACTCATTGGTTCGAAATCGCATTGAAAGATGAACTACACTCATTGGTTCGAAACCGCATTGAGAAATGTATTCTAGTGTGATTTAAACCAAAAAAGTCTTCTAAAAAACTTTATATAGATCACAAATGCTTAAATTGAATAATAATTTATTTATTTTTTAGCTAATTGCACTCATATTCGTCATATAATTTATTTATTTCTTAGCTAATTGCACTCATATTCGTCATATTCGTGGTGTTATAGTGACACTGCTAAAATTAACCTGGATAAAAATCATTTGATAAATATTTAGGTTATCTCCACGGAGTCTTACTGTTTTGAAAATGAGTTTACGTTTAAATTCGAAACGTTTGAGCAGATAATTTTCTACAGCTCGACATAATTGATTTTCCTATGATCTATCCCTAATCAACCTCAACTGGACCATAGACAAACTCTGTTACGACCGCTTGTCCTTAACCACACTATTTTTGCACTTGTCCGCTCTGGATCAGACGGACTCTGTGGCTCGATTTGCCCTCCTGGATTCTATCTTGACCACTCGTCAAGGGTTTTGAATTGGTCTGCTAATAATTTCCATTGTTTGGGGTTTCAGATATGGGGGAGAAAGAAAAGGATGACGGGTTGAAGAGATTGGAATACTTGTCCTTAGTTTCCAAGGTCTGTACAGAGCTAGAGGCCCATATCGGATGTGCGGACAAGGTCTTGGCGGAGTTTATCACGGACTTGGGTGAGCAGAGCGCGACTGTGGAAGAATTCGATGCACAGCTGAAGGAAAATGGAGCAGAAATGCCCGAGTATTTTGTGAGGACATTGCTTACAATAATCCATGCTATTCTTCCTCCAAAAACGAAATCGGACAAGGATAGGACAAAAGGGGATCCACCTGCCAAGTTCCCAGGGCTTTCGGTCCCTGATAACAGACTGAGGGTTAAGGAATTGGAGAAGGAGATTGAAAAGGAGTCGAGAAAGGATTCTGATAGAGAAGATGATCGGGGGAGAGGAGAGTGGAGGCACGAAAAAAATAGCAGGGATGGGGAGAAACATAGGAGGAGGAGGGAAGAGGGTTATGGTGATGACAGAAGAGACAGTGGCAGAGATAGGGATAAATATGGCAAAGATAGGGACAGGGATAAGGATAAATATAGCAGAGAGAGAGACAGGGATAGATATAGCAGAGACAGGAGGGAAGAGAATGGTGATGTCAGAGATGATGAAAGGAGCAGAGGGCACAGGGATAAAGTTGATTACAGGGATGAAAGAAAGCAGAACAACTACAATAAGGAGCCCGAGTTATTTGGGGTTTATCAGGGTAGGGTTTCCAGGGTAATGGATACAGGGTGCTTTGTTCAGTTGAATGATTTTCGAGGAAAAGAGGGTTTGGTCCATATTTCACAGATTGCAAGCAGGAGGGTGATTAATGCAAAGGAAGCCGTTAAGAGAGATCAGGAGGTTTGGGTCAAAGTCATTTCTATATCGGGACAGAAAATGAGCCTTTCCTTGAGGGATGTTGATCAGAAAACCGGTGAGGACCTGTTGCCAATGAAGAAAAGCACCGATGATGATGCTCTGAGGGCCAATCCTCTTAGTTTCAATCAGCCTCCCACAAGGAGGACCGGACTTTCAGGTATCACCATTGTGGATGAGGAGGAAAACATGCCTTCCCGGAGGCCCCTGAAGAGAATGAGCTCTCCCGAAAAGTGGGAAGCAAAGCAGCTGGTTGCATCCGGGGTCTTGGATGTGAGGGAATATCCTATGTATGACGAAGATGGCGATGGCATGCTTTACCAAGACGAGGGTACCGCTGAGGAGGAGCTCGAGATCGAGTTGAATGAGGATGAGCCTGCTTTCCTGCAGGGGCAGACTCGTTACTCGATCGATGTTTCACCTGTGAAGATTGTGAAGAATCCCGATGGTTCACTGCAGAGAGCAGCGATGACGCAGTCAGCGCTTTCGAAGGAGCGAAGGGAGCTTCGAGAACAGCAGCAGAGGACCATGCTGGATTCCATTCCCAAGGATTTGAATCGACCGTGGGAGGATCCAATGCCAGAGACAGGTGAGAGGCATCTTGCACAGGAGTTGAGAGGGGTGGGGCTTTCTGCTTATGATATGCCTGAGTGGAAGAAGGATGCTTTTGGCAAAGCACCGACATTCGGACAGCGGTCAAAGCTCTCGATTCAGGAACAGAGGCAGAGCCTTCCCATCTACAAGTTGAAGAAGGAATTGATCCAGGCGGTGAATGACAACCAAGTTCTGGTTGTCATTGGGGAGACTGGCTCCGGAAAGACCACTCAAGTGACCCAATATTTGGCAGAGGCAGGCTACACTACTAGAGGTAAGATCGGCTGTACCCAACCTCGTAGAGTGGCAGCTATGTCTGTAGCAAAAAGAGTAGCGGAGGAATTTGGATGTCGTTTAGGGGAGGAGGTTGGGTATGCCATTCGTTTCGAGGATTGCACCGGGCCAGAGACTGTGATTAAGTACATGACCGACGGTATGCTTCTAAGAGAGATTTTAGTTGATGAAGAACTATCTCAGTATTCAGTAGTCATGCTTGATGAGGCCCACGAGAGGACAATTCACACAGATGTGTTGTTTGGGCTCCTGAAGCAGTTGGTTAGACGCAGGCCTGATCTTCGGTTAATCGTCACCTCTGCCACTCTGGACGCTGAGAAATTCTCAGGATATTTCTTCAACTGCAATATATTCACTATCCCCGGGAGGACTTATCCCGTAGAGATACTGTATACCAAGCAGCCGGAGAGTGACTATTTGGATGCTGCATTGATCACGGTCATGCAGATTCACTTGACAGAACCGGAAGGTGATATTCTTCTCTTCTTAACGGGACAGGAGGAAATTGATACTGCATGTCAGATTCTCTATGAGCGAATAAAAGGACTTGGAAAGAATGTTCCTGAACTCATCATCTTGCCGGTATACAGTGCTCTTCCCAGTGAGATGCAGTCAAGAATTTTTGAGCCTGCTCCTCCAGGTAAAAGAAAAGTGGTTGTGGCCACCAATATCGCAGAAGCTTCTTTGACCATTGATGGAATCTACTATGTCGTTGATCCTGGCTTTGCTAAGCAGAATGTATACAATCCAAAACTTGGTCTGGATTCACTGGTCATTACACCAATTTCTCAAGCATCGGCTAAGCAACGTGCTGGACGTGCTGGTCGTACAGGTCCTGGTAAGTGCTATCGGCTATACACAGAAAGTGCATATCGCAATGAGATGCTGCCCACCACTGTGCCAGAAATACAGAGGATTAATCTTGGAGTCACGACACTTAACATGAAAGCCATGGGGATCAATGACCTCCTCTCCTTTGACTTTATGGACCCCCCTCCTCCTCAAGCACTCATATCTGCAATGGAACAGCTGTACAGTTTAGGAGCTTTGGATGAGGAGGGTCTTCTAACCAAATTGGGGAGGAAAATGGCTGAATTTCCACTGGAACCTCCTTTATCAAAGATGCTGCTTGCCAGTGTTGATCTTGGCTGTAGCGATGAGATCTTGACCATAATAGCAATGCTTCAGACACAGAACATTTTCTACCGGCCTCGAGAGAAGCAAGCTCAGGCTGACCAAAAAAGGGCAAAGTTTTTCCAACCAGAAGGGGACCACTTAACATTATTAGCTGTGTACGAGGCCTGGAAGGCAAAAAACTTCTCAGGTCCCTGGTGTTTTGAAAATTTTGTGCAATCCCGCTCTTTAAGGAGAGCCCAGGATGTGAGAAAGCAATTGCTGACCATTATGGACAGGTGTGTTTACAAGCTTCTTGGTATTCCTTTTTATTCACAGCCTGTTGAAATTTTGATACAGTCCTTAGGTTTTTTTTTCTTCCTTTCGACTCATGAAAAATATCCAAGGATTTCTTCCCACAGTATGCTGCAAGGGTACCTCCCTGCATACAAATCTTAGTTGCTCACTTATGCCTAGCTTCGATTGTGCTTTGAGATATTTCTTTTAGTGACATCTGGGGTATGCCTTTCCAGGCAAGTTATCAATGGATTTGCCCTTATGTCCACCTCCACAATCCTTGAAGTTTCCGTTCTTTGTAAACACCTTCAATTTAGCTCCCAAGCAAGATTCCTGGCTGTGTGCATGTATCAGAATTTTATGTCTCCAAAGATTTAGTCCATTGTGCCATTTTGATAAATCTATATGCTATAATAAAATGAAACAGAATCACCCAATAAATATTCTTTTGTTTTGAACTAGCCACTGAATAAAAAACCAAAAGGTGCTCCCAAACAGGTATACAAATACTTCTTCATCATTAAAATACACAAGTCGGCCCTAGGCTTCAAAGACACAAGTTGTTCTCAAGGAATTGGCATAAAGACCTCATTCTGCTGGAAACGTCTGCTCAAAGTGCTCAAGGGAAAAAAATAAGTGTTTCTTATTGAGAAGAAGTCTGAAACTTGATCTTGTTAACACTCTCAGCCCATAAAGACATGAAAACAGTTATGGAAAAAGTTAGAGTTAGCAATGAGAATAACAACCTTATGCCTAGAATGAGCAATTTATTTATTTTTATCCCAATGGACTATATCCCCACTGTATTGTGGCTTGATGTCTCTGGTTGTATCTCTCTGGAAAGTCTTGAGAATACTGCTACCCAATCCTTCCTTAAATATATCTAAAGAAGACAAGTGATTTTACTTATCCTTCACAATCCCTGTTAGATTTACTTCTATCTTTGGATGAGGGAAAAAATGGGAGTATTAAGCCCCCTCTCAGTGTACACCCTTCCTACAACGATTGAACTCTCTCGGAAAATACCTCAACAGGTATTTAAAAGACTGCTGCTTGGAATGCTGAATATAACTACTTTGAATGTCCATCACACTGCTGTGCAAAGTGCCTCAGAAAGACATGCGTTTGAGGGGTAACAGTTGCTTAGATCATAAATATCTGGAAGCATCCACCAGCATGATTATTCCATTAATGCACTTTAAAACATGTACCAAGGCACGGATAGTTTAAATATCTACAGGTGATCAGTATTATTTACTCATTTTCTCCAAAAGCAAGCAGTGCAAGAAAGTTAAGCAGCTGTAAAATGCCAAGATATCGTGAACATGTCCATATGGAGGAATGGGAACAAGATGAAGCTTCCCAATGCTCCCAAATTGAAAGTGACCTCAGAGGCCACTTTATTGAAGTCGGGGAGAGGATGAAGTGGAAGTTTAATACCAAATGAACCCAAGCGGTTATTTAAAATCTTAAGCAATAGATGGAATCCTCTAGTCTCCAATGCACACGCCATCCAGACAGCATTTCAAGGGCTGAATGTAATGTACCCAAACAAATTCATTTGCCTGCAACGGTCCATCAGTAAGAGTATGTTGTGACAGATCATGAGTACCACTTGGGAAATATGCCTTCAATCTGCATAATTGTTTCACTGGCTTCTACAAGGCCACACAAAGTGCTGATTATTGGAAGACCAGCTCCAACAGTTGCTTCATACAAGATGTGTGTATAGGATTGTCTTTGAAGTTCCCTCAACCTTAGTTATTGCTCTAGTGGTCCTGAATTTGCCTTTGTATTGGGAGTAATTATATGCATTCCTGTTCGCATCCATTGGTAGTAATTCTTAGCAACTCCTGGATCTGTTGTGTAATTTACAATAACCGTATTTGGTATAAGTTATATGCACACACTGAATAAACATTTCTAGATCACCAGGCTGATCTTTTTCTTTCCAAAGTGTAGTGTCCTAGGGTAATTTTGCCCTTGGGATTTCCAACAGAATTCCTTCGGTAGTAATGCATGAACAAGCAATATAGTCCTTAAATCCCCAATAAATAGAGTCTAGACAAGTATAAGATTCAATGACAATATAATCCTCCAACAAAATCACACGGTTCTAGGGCCATCTACCCACAGTACTGAATTTATATTCAACCAGCAACTCAAACCACTACAGTAAAACAGTAATATAAAATTCAGTGAGCCTATCACTAGTCTACCATACAGCCTGATCTTGTTGCCTCATGGATGCCACAAAATGCCACAGAAAGAACCCAACGAATTCTGTCTTGAACAGCCTTAGGAAAGCACCCTAATTCTGCTACTGGAGTGGTCTAAAACTTCTGAATTCTTCCTCAGGAAAAGGACCGAACTGCCTCAGAAACTGACTGAACTGCCTCAGGGAGGCTGAACTGTCATAGAAAAGGACACCAAACTCTGCCTCAGATTTGGCCCTGGGCCGGGCTGTGGTCTCTGTGGCCCCTGAGACCTGCGAATGTCTGTGTGTTGCCTCAGGATGCCCTGAATTGCCTCAGGATGCTTGCCTCAGAATGCTGTTACTTTTTAGTGCTGGATTGTTCTCTGCTGTAGATAATTGCAATTTTATACTTTTCAACATTTTTCATAGTACATTCACTCCATAACATCATTAACAATTATGTAGAGAGAACAATAACATCAACAATGCAGCAGAACAATAAAGGAACAATAGAAGAAAACCATGCACAAAAGAGACACTGGGTTTTAGGTCAGAGACCAGGGAAAAACCCCACAAGGGGGAAACCCAATTAGATTCTTCTTCTATTAGATATTCATCAATTGTTCAGCTGAGATACAGAGTACAATAAGAATGAGATGCATCAATCACATCAGGTCTCCTAGGGCCAACCCAAGTCAGTTCACAACTACACGTGTGAACTGAACAATCTGATAATCAAACAAGTCCAAGAGAACTGCTTTCATATTATTGTCTCAAGTACCATCATCCATGTCATTGCAATAAGTGTCATCAACATCAAGAGTTTTCATTATCAAGAAACATCATCACTGTCAAGTGTCATCATTACTGTCATGTATCATAAGAGCAAGGTCACTGTCATCATATATCTTAATAGCAATGTCACTGATATCATGAAACAAGGTCACTGTTACTGCCATTGGTAGTTATCAACAAGGGTTACTGTTCTCTATATCAAGGATCACTGCCATGTCTTCAAGCTATCGCCATATAATTACAGCCATATCATATACATCACTATTATATCAAAGTTCATGTTATTACTGTTATATGAATCACGGTCTCACTGTATATAGTTCACTGTCCATACATCATACAAGAGCTACAAGGTGCGAGCTATAATAAGTATTGCATATCACCACAAGTAATATTGCGTACCATTATAATGCGATCCTTGTAGGTATAAGTGTGATCCTTACTTGCGACTATAATGTGAGACTAACTTTAATTGTAATGCGAGACTCGCTGTATAGTCAAGTGATGCCATTGTGTAGTCAAATGACGCTGCTGAGTAGTCAAACGATGTTACTGTGGATGATACAAGCCACTGAATAGACAAGCCTCATATGTGAGCCATAGAGTAACAAGCCATAAAAACGAACCACATGTATAGAGAAGTGCAAGATCCATGTTACAGAGAATACAATGCAAGCCATAGAGGTCATTTACAGGAATCGAGCCACAGAGAACGACTCATAGAAAAATAATGAACCATAAAATTCAAGCCACGGAAATCATGTCATAGAGATACATAACGAGCCATAGATATGAGGCACAAAGGTGAATATGCAAATCACTGTAATGCGATCCTCAGAGTCAGCAAAACGAGCCACTGAGTCATACTGTAATTAGATCGAGCCACTATAAATAATGCAGACCACTGTAAATAGATTGAGCCACTGTAATTTGATTTGAACCAATAGAGATGCGATGTCAATTAGAAATGCAATGTCACAGAGCTGCGATGCCAATTAGGGATGCGATGCCACTGTGTGTTGCATGTCACAGACATATGTGATGACACTATTTTCAAGACACATACAAATGCGAGTCATTGTAACGAATGTCGAGGCAGATATATGAGCCTCAAATACATACGAAAAATACGATCCTCATAGTCATACAAAAATATAGAGATATACGAGCCTTTTTAAAGTGACATGATTCAAACTCCACTTTGGAGAGAAGTATTGAACTTCTTTTATAGCCTTCCTTAGAATCGAATGGGTGCTAAAGGGAGACAAGTCAACTTGACATATTTGGAGGGAGAAACCACAAATTCAAATTTTGCTCATAATAATATTTAAATATAATTTTTCATGTGCTTTAATGAGAGCTTGCCCCAAATTGATTTGCCATATTAATTAATAACAATATTTTCCTTTATCCAATTCGAATTCTTCTTTGGGGCAATATGGGCTTTCCCTTAGGGTAGTGGGTTTTCCCCTTTGGAGAAATTCATCCCGAAGCTGCCCAAATTTCAACAAATGTCAACGAATTTTTGACTTAAAGATACCACAAATTCTACGTCAGAAATGCCACGAATTCTGGCTGTTTTTCCAGATAGTTGAATCCCAAGATTTCCAGATTTGAACAAAAGATAAATGAGAATTTTACTAACTAGGGTGGAGTCTTTCACCACGGAAATTAGTAGAGAAAAGGGGTCTTAAAACCCTTAGAGCCACAACTCAAGAAAACATATGTATTTGATCCAAGTCGATGACGATCATTTGATTCCAACTCTCCTCTATTTATAGATTTCTTCATGGGCTTCTAGATGTGAGGGATTGTGGATGTAACCCCCAATTTCGAGTTTTTCGCCCCAAATGACCCAACATTTACACAATGTTGCCCCAACATTGCAAAAATTGGGTTTTATTCCTTTATCAAGTGTTAAAATTGGCAATTATGGCCAAACTCCATGTGGGTCATCTTATTAATGGAAGCCGATATTTTTCTTGGATCCCTCTCATCGAGAGGTGTAGGATTGATCTAAAGATCATCCGATTCCGATAAGTATTCATGGAGATATGAATTTATTTGTGTTATAGGACAATTCGTCAAGGTCTGCCAGCAACCAAATATACCCCACTTGTGCTCAACGTTTTACTATAAAAGGAGGGAGGTGTTCAAGTCATTTGCACACATACTCTTGTGATCTCATCCTCTCCACTTGTCTTTTGGTTTTGGTGGGAGGAGAGATACTAAGAGTATACGCTGGCTTAAGTCTTATGATGCCCTAGCCGTAGTAAGGAGGATGCCCTAGCTGCAGTAAGGAGGATGCCCTAGCAGCAGTCTAGCCGTAGTTAAAGGAGGAACATCTAGACGCAGTCAAAAGAGAAGGCTCTACGCAGATCCAAGGAGCAACTAGAGGAGGCTTCTAGCCACACCATTTAAGGATGCCCTAGGCCGCAGTCAACGAGGGTTTTTATGCAGCAAGAGGAGGCACTTATACGCAGTAAAGGGAAGACCTTAATCCGCAGTTGAGGGTGATACTTACTCACAGAAAGTAGGTCTTTTAGCCACAGTTGGAGAGGTCCTAATCAACAGCAAATGAAGGCCTAAAACCGCTGCCACAAGAGGCTTCTATTTGGCCCTAATACGCAGCTAGGAAAGGTCCTAAATCTGCTGTCCAAGAAGCACTTATATGCTGTCCAGGAGGAGCATTAATATGCTGTGAAAGAAGCCCTCAAACCATAGTTAGAAGAGCCCTTATCACAGCATTAAAAGGAACCCTCAAATGCAGCAAGGATAGAGATATCTAGCCGCAGAAAAAGGAGGTATCTAAACCGCAGTTTGATGTATGATCTATCAGCTGTGCAAAGGAGTTTCAATACGCTGCAAAAGAGGTCAACTAAGGAAGCCCAACACATCAAGAAGAAGCATGATCAGATTGCTGTAGGTGATAGCTCATTGCTGTAGATAACAGTAATGTGATAGAGGCTGTTCCAGGTATGAGACTGTTTGTAGAAGTTCGCCATAGTCATAAGAGGAAATTGTGTGATGATGAAGTATGCTCGCAGACTTAGATCAGACCTTGTAGGACTGATTTCATATGCAGATTGGGTACTGATATACTGATGCATTTATAACTGTTTTGAGGTCTTGTACTTCTGTGTTGCTATGTGCTAGGCCATGGGCCATAGCACCATAGCAAAGGTTTCTTTGGGGCTGCTCTCTCTTAAGTTTGTTTTGAAGATCATATAGGAAGTGTTGGACAACCTCAAATATCCTCATTAGATCAACAAGATTATACATGGGTCAGCTGCAAGCATGAAGAATCATGGACAACAGCAGCATGGTAAAGCATGGACAACAACAAGTACAATGGAGCAAGTACATTGGGACAGCAGTAAGCATGGTGCAGCAGTGGCACTATGTACAACAATGATAAACACTGGGACCCCCTGGTTTATTCCCCATTGATTTGGATTATTCGCATTGATTATTCTCCTTGCTGATTCCTCCCATTGGATTAGCAGATTTGAGGATTACCCTTTTTGATTTCATCCATTATACTTAGATAGGAGTTGTGGATTATGGGGAAGAAATAGAGAGAAAGGAAAGATCAAAAATATGAAAGAAAGACATTGACTCCTGGTATCAAGTACCAGCATCTATTTCTTCTTGATAGTCAGTTCTATATGGAAACACACTACCTTACAGGACACTTTAAGAGTTACAAATGACAAAGGTGACGTAAGGCCGCTTGACGGTAAGGCAAAGGAAAAGTGAAACATTGATTGATGGGTAACATCTCACTACTTGTCTGTTGTCAACTTGGAATGGGGGTGATTTGAAGTGCATCCCCGTGAGCATAAATGAGTAAAGACTCTTAGCTTAAGAGTATTCCCTCTGGTGTAGACAGTATCGAGTGAAAGCCGTAAGTGAAGGCAACTGCATGAGGTCCTGGATTGTGATGATGGGTGCAACATGGTGCAACACGGTGAGCTACAACACATGGACAAGATGCAGCACAATGATAGGTTAAGGAGTCACCTTGGAGAATCAATTGAAGCAGCATGTCTTCAACTGATCTCATGTAGAGATGATCTATTCTCTTATCTAGAAAGTTGAAGTGTTGACTTCTGTTGTAAATATACTATCTCTCTCTCTCTCTCTGCTGAACTATTGAAGAACATAGAAGAAGAATTGATCAAGGGTTTCCCTACATTGGGGTTTGTCCCCGGCTAGCGCCACATCTTGTGTCCTCTTGTCTTGGCTTGTCTTCTGCGATTTGTGTTTATGTTCTATCTGTAGTTTACTTTAATGCTGATGTGATTGCTAACCAGGAAAAGATATTGAGCTAACTGTGAAAATTGAAATAAATTGCTCTAAGCATAGAACATACCTAGAATTAACATCAAGACTATAGCCTACAAGGTTGGATATGCTATTTCGTCCTTAGCCAACCAATTGGGAGAGGACATTACACAAACCTCCCAACATGTTTGCAGGTCTATGCCTAGATCACTCAGAACCATTGGTTTAAAACTAATAATGCCCATTACATGCAAATCAATGTTAAATTCCTCCTCAAGCACAATTACTCGATCCCTAATCTGGTCCAAAAGAGTACCTCCAATCAATCCTAGTTCAATTATGCCTACAATCAATTTTTGAAGTTTGTAGCTCAGGTGGGTACTTCTACACATGCCTTGTGTCTAGGTGTGCAAAAGTCACCCAAATTGCCTTAGAACATGCGCTCCAGGTTCAACAAGTTGTTGATGTAACTTAGCCTAAGTTTAACTTAGGAAAAACACCTATTAGTATGTTGGCTTATTGAGCTAAAATAAAACTTAGGAAAAGTAAAGTAATTCACTTTAGTGAATATGTTTAATCTTAGCCATTGATCTCAAGTGAGGCGAAATCTAATTTTGGCCTTCAATCACTTTGAGATTAGGGTTAGGGTTAGGTTTTTGGCTCAATGTAAAGTTATAAAAGCAAGGCTAAGGTGAGGAAAAGACAAATAATAACAATGCAAGGTTGAGAGCGACATCTCAGTGAGCATGTGCTAGTTTCGAGAGAGTACATAGGGGTTGGTGATCTAGATCTGCTGGATAATATCTGATATAATTTGTAATTTCTCAGTTGGGCCATTATCCCAAGACATGAGCCCAAGTAAGCTCCGAGTTTTTATTAATGGAGAATTGATTTGTTGGGCAAAAATTTGTCTCGTTGTGATTCAAATTGTGTAATTTTGCTTCTTAATTTTTTTGTTAGGAACTTAGTCGTGTATTTGTTTAGTAATTAATTGCTTGGAATTAAATATCGGGTGCTAGGTTTGTGTAAAATATATCATGGTATCAGGGCTTCAATTGTGAATTGATCTCGAAATTACAGGTGTTGGGTTCGTACTAGATTGCTAGAGCCAGGATTGGTTGGGATTGTATGTTTTTTTTTGTTTTGTTTTT
>APFE030788170.1:0-16537 GCA_000404065.3 Pinus taeda
GCCTACCCTACCTTACCCTAGCATATCTTACCCTTACCAAGCCTCCCTAACCTACCCTAGCCTACCATAGCCTAGCATAGCCTACCTTTACCTACCCTAGCCCAGCCTAGTGTACCTAGCCTAGCCTAGCCTAACTTAGCCTAGCCTAGCCTAGCCTAACCTAACCTAACCTACCATACCCTAGCCTGGCCAACCCCACCTAGCTTAGCCAAGTCTACCTCACCTAGCCAAACCTATCCTAGCCTACCTATCCTACCCTACCTACCCTACCTAGCCTAGCCTAGCCTAACCTACCTAGCTTACCTAGGCTACCTTACCCTACCCTACCTTATCCTACCCTACCTAGACTACCCTACCCTAGCATAACCTAGCCTAGCCTAGCCTATCCTAAGCCTAGCTTATCCAAGCCTACCCTAGCCGACTCTATCCTACCTTAATCTAGCCTACCCTGGCATAACCTTAAGTAGCTTATCATAAACTAGCCTCACCTAACTTTATCCTAAACTAGATTATCTAGCCTAACCTAAGATAGCCTAGCCTATCGTATCATAGCCTAGCCTAGCCTAGCATAACTTAAATTAACCTAGCCTAGCATGGCCTAAAGTAGCTTAGCCTAGTTTGACATACACTAGCTTGAACTAAGCTTTCCTAGCTTAGTTTAAACTAGCTTGGACTAACCTAGCCTAGCCTAGCTTGGCCTAACCTAGCCTAGCCTAGCTTAAACTAAGCAAGCCTATCCTACTCTGGCCTAAAGTAGCCTAGTCTAAGCTAAACTAACTTGGCCTAGCCTAGCCTAAATAGTCTAGCCTTACCTAGCCTATCCCACCCCACTCTAGCCTAACCTACACTAAACTAGCCAAACCTAGACCCTAAATCTCAATGTATATTATAAATATACATCATGCATGAAAGTGAAAGAACTTCACATAAAAAAGTAGTAAACATAAGTAACGGATTTATTAAGAAAGTTACAAAATAGAAATTTATGTTTATTGAAAACATATTTACATAATATAAATTCTATAATAAAAATAATTTTTCAATATACAACTAAAACATATATAAAAATATGGTTCAGTTAAGTAATTAATTAATAAATTTATAAAAAAGAAAACACTTTAAAAAACAAAATCACTACTATAAAATTTATATATTATATTATTAAAAAATATAAAAATAAATCATATGAAATATATTAATGTTTAGGAAATTATAAAAAGACAATTTACTTTATTGAGAGCACACTTTTAAAAAAGACAATTTTATATCAATTAAGGAAAAATAAAATTCCTTATTTCTTATTTTAGTAAATAAAACTGTATAAAAAATTAAATAAATATTTATTGAAAAAATATGAATTATTGAAATATAAATTTTATAGGTTATTCAAAATATTTTCATAAAAAAGATACTATCATTTACATGTATCAAATTTTGGCTCACTTAAATTACTGAAAAAACATACATTGAAATAAATTGAAACATTGTGTATATATATGATTCGGAAAACAATGGAATTGGAGGTGAAAAAACGCTTATCGATTTTACTTCCAAAAAAGACTATGACTGTGAAAACAATGAAAGCAACCTCAAAAAGGAAATTCTATACGCACATAGGCATGCGACTTTCAACTTTAAATATTAGGTGTCCTCAAATGGAGATGTCAGCGATAAATACGAATACGAATACGACTAAACTCGTTGTTTATCAAATCATGATAGTGATTCATTCGAAATTCCAAGGGAGTGCTGAGCTTGCCGCCATCCTCAGCTTCTTGACGGAAATGTCGCCTAATTTCTTGGTTTATTTGATACTCTGTCTATCGTCCTTTGTTTTGGAAACAGAGCCCATGGGTCCCTCCAGAAGAGGTCCAGTAGTGTTATCGTCCAAGAACCGGAAGTCAATACCAGCTGGAGTTTCGTTGGCCTTGGACGGGGACCTAAAAGATGCCAATGACGCTGGCGATTCATCAGAAGCCTTGTGGACGTTTTCAAGGCGCCCTTTACGCTCAGGACTAGCTGGCTTTCGCGATGGGATAGATATGGCTGGCTTGCAATTTATATCTGAGCGTTTTCCTTAATGGAATTGGAGAGTTTCCTGCATATTCTCTGAAAGCAATTATGGTCGACAAGTTCGAAAGGAGGGCTATTCTCATCTTGGATACGCGTGAGACGCTCTCTTTGGAACGAAGAGGCAATACAAGGCGGAGGGAATGGAGAAGAGAGCAACCCTATGCCGAAGGAATAGGAGTCGAAGGCCGACATGCCCACTGGAGCAGGGGTGGCGTGAAGCGGGGATGTATAAGTTACCGACATGCTTACTGAAGCGGGGGTGGCCAAAGGAATATAAGCTACACATGTGCTTTCTTCAATACACCGAGGAATTAGGCGACATTGCCGTCAGAACGAAGAGGCAATACAAGGCGGAGGGAGTGGAGATGAGAGCTACCCTATGGCGACATGCCTACTGGACCTCTTCGGGAGGGACCCACGGGCTCCGTCGCCAAAACAAATGACGATAAACCTACGCCACTGCATGCTATCCAAGTACGGATTATCAAATAAACCCAGAAATTCGGCGACATTGCCATCAAGAAGCCGAGGATGGCGTTGCTGGCACAAGCCAAGCTCAGGCAATCATGATACTGATTCATTCGAAATTGTATGAAAGAGAGCCAGTTAAATTACAAGCATATGCAGATCAGTAACTCGATAATACAGATGGTTCTAGATTTAAAGCAGATCCATAAATTTCGTAAGCTCTTTTGAATTCATTGAAATAGAGGCACATTAAACCTCCACAAATTAAAGAAATATTAATTAAATAAAAAAATAATATGCCCAGATTAATTCCTAAAGAGAGGCAGATGGGTTAAGCTCACAATAAAACTAATACAGAGTATTAATTTACACGATAGATGAATTAAATGACTAGAAAGCCATAGTAAATCCATTATCAATCCAAAAATAAATTAATTCAAACCAGCAGATAGATACATGGAGCTGAGGAAAACTAGTCGCATCCAGCGTAACCTGTTGAAAGAGAAGCTAGATCCATACATACCAGTAACTCGATTTCATTTTTTGAATCTGTAGCCACGAGCATTTCCCTACTTCTTCCATTCTGTAAATATTTGCAATGGAAAGGTTATAGACTAAAAGAAATCAAGGGCTTCTCAGAAAATCAAAGGGAAAAAAGACAAGTAATCATTAACCATTGAACTTTTCCGCCGGAAGATCTGGTTACCTTTGATCTTCTCCACCGGAAGCCGAGGCTACCTACAGTAATATGCCCAACAAAACATAGATGGAGGAAGAGGTTAAACTTGCTAAACTATTTCCAAAGAAATCAAGGGTTTTTCAGAAAATGAAAGGGAAAAAAGAGAAGTGATCATCAATCATTGAACTTCTCCACTGGACGATTTGATTGCCTTTACCCTTTGCCTCCGATCATGAAGAGATTAAAATTGCTGAACTATTTCCGAAGAAATTAAGGGCTTCTCAGAAAATCAAAGGGCAAAAAGAGAAGTGCTCATTAACCATTGAACTTCTCCACCGGAAGGGATTGATCTGGTTGCCTATGATCTGCTCCACTGGAAGTCGAGGAAGAGTTAACGTTATAAATAATGTAAAGAAGAGATATAAGAGTTGATATATATATTCTTCCGCGTCCTTTCAACGAATATAGGATTAAATTACTCGCATCTAAAACCAGATAGCAACCACTAACTTCTTGCATGCTTTTCTGCCAACTGGATAGTATTGCAACGGTTCGCTTTATCCATGATTTTTTTACCAGTCAGTTAAATGTTATATTGCTTTTCTAAATGTGTCAATTTGTCAGTTATAGATCTTCACGTTTTTCTAAATTTGTTTTGAATTTAATGAGTTTTATTCTCTTTCTCAATTTGTTTTCAATTTAAAGATCTTTTAATCTTTGTTTTAAAAAAGAAACATGATTTATCACTAATTTTTTATGATATTTTAATCTTTGGTTTAAAAAAAAACATACAATTTATCACTAATTTATGTTACTAATTTATTCATATTTGTTTTTAAATTTAATTATATTATTTTATATTATTTTGTTTTATTTATACAAATAAGTTACAAATAACTAATTTTATTTGTATGTATTTAATTATTTTTATTGATTTTTTTTAGAACAAATATGATGTAATATCTATTAACTCTGAATTTCTTTAATTATTTTTAAATTTAATTGTATTTTCTCATTTTATTTAGTGTTTATTTTTTTCAATATTTAGTACAATACTATATCTTACAAATTTTATTATATATTATTATTTATTTATTTATTAAAAATGAATTTATATACAATTATATATATGTTTATATTTTGCTCAAAATCATATAGTATTAAGTACATCTACATGTAACATGCAAAATTTAGTAAGTATATAGTCAACTCCTAATATAATAGTGTTTGAGTGTACATTTTTTTTTATTTTTTTAACTTGTAAAGTTTTAAAATTGTGAGATATATTTAACATCATGAAAATGCAAATATATATATATTCAAACCAAATAACTTGTGAATCAAAACCATGTGATAAATCATTTCCATAAAGCCTTGGTTCTATAAAATGCAAAAAAATTACCTTAGAAAACAACCTTTTTCGAGATAGTTGGACAAATCCCTTAGTAAAAACTTGGGACTCTAAAAATGAAGGCCAATTGGATATTTAGTCATTATATAGGGAGAGAAAGCCTTGTTTCTATGGATTTCCTTTTCAATAGTAAGGGTTATCACTATAAATCATCATTTTAGTAATTTTTTGGCATTATATGGAAGAAAGATTTTAGTAATAGAAGTGTTACTAAATCCATTATCATAAACAAAAGTACTAGTATGTGACATCTTGTTTTCAAATAATGGTTCAAAGTATTACGATAAACCTATTTTCTTTTTTCTTTGTAGAACCTCACTACAATATGAGAATCTTGGTATTGGTAAGTTGCATAGATTTTAGTTCTTTAATAAATAAACAACAATTGTTTTCTACCAATTAACATGTTTCATTTTGTGATATTAAAATAGAAATGATCAAAAGGATAATTCCCTTTCTTTTTTGTGTGTTGCATTATGTGCTATAAATAATCATGGGTGTTTCATAAAATATCATGGAGATGCTCTCATTTTTTGTGGAGAATATGATTTAAGGTGTATTTTTTATAAGATTAAATTGACCTCACGTTTTCAAAAAAGAAGGCGTATTTTGTAAGTGTTCAATTTAGTTTTCGGTTTTGCAAGACCAAAGATAATGGTAAGGGGTTCCTCAATATGAAAATTTATATACTAATCGTGATTATGGACATGTGTGATATAAATTGAAGATAGAGTAACCTAAATCTAAAAGAGAGCATCCATGTGAATTTATGACATGATTGGAATTTGTTCTATATAATTAAAAAATAGTTTTAGGAAGCATTACTCATATTTAGTGTGAGAGATATTCATAGACCTTGAAAGAATCCTTGAGGAAAAGTTGTCTAACTTTTATTATATGGCATTGTTATATTTTAACCTATATTCATTTAACCCACACATTTTCCTAAATATTATAATGCTCAAATTCACCAATTCCTTATTGTTCATAAACTTACTCATGTCAAATAACTTCATCTTAGCGATAATTAGTATTTTTAATATTTCAGTACAACCATGTTATTAATGTTAAAAAGGATTATGTTTTGATACAAACAAAAGATCTAGGAAATTGGAGAATGACCATGTTTAGCTTTCAAGTTTTTCTTTAAGTATTATTTCTTCAAGACGAATCTATATATAATTCTATACATTGAATCTTATCCAAATTTTCATTGGTCTACATTGCTTCAATACAAGTATTCTTCATTAGTCGCATATTTTCATACTTGGATCTCACATTATCTTTTCTAATAGCACGACTCAAGATTATATGATCCTATGAAAACATATATTTTATCAAGTTGTGAATAATACGTGAATCATTTGCACTCTATAATACATTATTGGTGAGTTACAAAATGTTGGACATGTATATTTGATTTACATCATTTAGTCTATACATACCCAATTTAAGTTAAGGGTCGAACTATCTTCGGGACTTTCAAATGTGCATTATTTGTTCAACTCCTTTTACACTTCATGTCAGGAGTTTAGGGTCATTATGGGTTTTTTTTTGTTATTCTAGATGTCTCATTATTAATGGTATGACATCCATGGTAGGAAAGAATTAAAGTAAGTCTATCCACATATAACAACTTTTTTCTATTAATATTGAAATAGGTTTCATGAGGTATTCATACAAGGCATACCCATATTTTTCATTTTCCCCTTTCTTTCAAATATTTGAGAATCTCAACATAATTTTTCTTGATAATGTGATCATGGAGAAGGGATGAAGAACCTCTAACTCTATTTTCTAAATATTTTTACTTCATATAAATTTATATAAGGATTTTAATATACATATCTTGAACTATTTCATAAGTTCATTTGTAAACTTTACGTACTTACACAATTCCTTAATCATATTTTGAATTCAGTCAATATATATGGTCTAAAAAATTGTGGATCTGACCATTTGTAAATGTGCATTGATGTAGGTTGTTTGAATCCACCGACCTTTCCTTAACTACATCTTTTAAGACTTGTATATCATACCATCAATTGTAATAGTGTGGTTTCTTCTTGCACGATCCTATAAAACATTATGTTTGACCAACCCATGAAATATAATTGAAAATCATGCAATGTATTCCACTTACTAATTCTATTTCACTTTCGTTATGAGTTGCTAATGTTTTGACATAGATATTTGATGTATCTATTTGAATAAATATATAATTACATTATGCTAAAGATTCAATATTAGATTTATTTGCATTTACGCTAAATCAAGGTAAATGAGCTACATAATAAGTTGTATGGCTTGTTTTCTTCTGCTAGTCAATATGTCATGATATAATTTTCTGCTTATTTCTAAAACAAGTCTAATTGTGTCAAACAACTTCAAGTATTCTCTTGTCTAGTATTGGCAATAGATTTCGGGCTTTTAAGTTTGTACATCACAATTTTGTATTACTTCCTTTGCAATGTTGACTCATTTACAAAGTGTCATGTCCATTTTTTATTTATATCAATTCAATTGGTAATCAAATGAAAATAAATCGCTCTCCATTGCTTACTTTTATATTGTTTCATGGATGATTTAAATTTTTTATTACATTATTATTTTCTCTGTAATGTTGGTGATCAATTCTATGGTTGATGCATTCATAGTGACCAAAGCACATTCATTATAAAGTCGCACAACATGGTGTTGATTTTAATATGGGGTCCCATAATGATATACATTGAGGAAAAAATATAATATAAATAATAGTTACAAGAGAGTGTTTGGAAAATCCTCACTCAAATATTTTTAGAATGCATTTTTTGATACCAATGAATATTATGATAAAGGTGAAAGCTTAGTGATAAAGTCGAACTATAACAAAACTAATTTCCATAATTGCTTCAAACCCTCTCGATGATGATACATGCTCATATATTATAATAAGCTATTTACCTTTAACATATTATTACTTTGCTAAATGTAGAAATGCCCAAATAATTTTTGGTATGGCATGCCATTTATTTTCAAAATAAGGTATGCTCATTCATATATGGATTTTCTCTTTAAGGAAATGATGATTTAGACTATCTACTCAATAAGGAAATAATCTAACATTAGTCTAACATTTAGAGCATATAAATAGTTGGTAACAATTTCAATGTATGAGCAATTATATATGCATCCCTATATTTCAATTTTTTCTTCTTATTCAAAAATTAAATCTATGGTTTAATGTGGAATAATATACTAGTTACAGTCCTATATAAAAAGCTAAACCATACTAATTTCACTACTAGACAATTGTTATTATCTAAATGATAATTAGATAAAATTGAAATTTATTCACTTAAGATTTTTGACAGTCTAAAAACATCACTAAAATGTATTAAAATATCAATTAATATAAATTAATGTACTAATTTAACTACCTCTATTACTATAAATTATCATTAATATAATTTTAAACATTACAATTATTATTCTAAAATAGTTGATATACAATAATAATTATTATTAAAATTAATTCTTCGTGGCTAATATATCATCTTCCTAAGACGCAATGAAAAAGAAAACAAGATAATGATTGAAAACCCAGAGGGATACGACACCTTATAGACGAATAACGGGTCATTCCACGTGGTGGAGTTTTCCCTGAAAATTGTTAGCATTAGCATGTAGTTAAGACCATCCTTGAGTAATATAAAGTTGAACCTTTCGACTTCACAGTGATAAGGCTCTATACATATAATACACAATTGTTGTAAAATATTTAGAACAATATTATTTGTTGCAGCTTAATGAATATTAGGAAAAAAATACAATAGTAATAAACTATAAAGTAAATTAGATAATTGATTAATTATATACTTTATATTAATATTAGTTAGTTTTATGTTTGTATTATATGGCTAAACATTTCAAATGTTATTTAATTTTAACACATTGAATACTTCCCTCCAAAATGTGAAGCTTTCAACTCAAGTTAGATCTTGCATGTAGCTCTGAACATTATTCTCTGAAAATCATAATTTTGAATACTAAATTTTTAATGGAAATTTGAAAGTAATATTTTTAGTGTTCATGTAATGAAAATTTGGAAACAATAATTACACCTAGGGAATATCTATGAAAGGTTGGACATGAAATAGTAGCTACACCTGAGGTATCTCTGTGAAGGGTTAGGAATTAATTACATCGAACATATTTTTCTATGAGTTTGGGTTTGGAAGATATTGTTCATCCTAGCCAATAGTAGAGTATCATATTCGCCCGCCTTCCTCCGGAAAAAAATATAATATAAATAATAGTAACACAAGACAATATAATAATAGAAAAATATCGCTCCTCAATTTTTTGCATACATTTTTTGCTACCAATCGATATTCCAATAAAGGAGACACCTTAGTGAAAAGTAAAACTAAAATCATAATAATTTGCATGTCGTGTCTCAATTGTTCCTAAAATATTATTTCCATACTATGTTCCAAGCTTTTTGGGGATGGTGCATGCTCATATATCATAATAAATTACTTAAGTTTCACATACTATTATTTTTCTAAACGTAGTAATGGTCCAATATTATTTGGTTTGGAAAGGAATCTATTTTCAAAACAAGGTATGCTCATATATATTTGAGTTTATTTTAAAGAAAATGATTAGTTGGATTATCTACTGATTAAGTAAATACCCGAACATCTAAACCAATATTTTTTAGAGGTTTATGTGTTTTTCATAGCTCCATGCCACATACTTTTAAGATTAATGATTGCATCGCCTATTTCATTATACTTATGCTCTACAAATTTTTGTGAAACTGGGAATATATTCTCAATTATATATGCATCCTTATATTTCATTTTGTTCTTCTATTCAAAACAGTAAACCTATGGTTTAAGTTGGAATAATATACTTATTACACTCACATCTAGAAACCTAAACCATATTGTTGTCACTCTCATGAAAATGATATTATATAAATAATAATTAGATAAAGTGAAAATTTATTTGCTCAAGATTTATGACAAGTGTAAAAACATCACTAAAATGTATTAAAACATCAAATAAATAAAATGAATGCACTAAGTTAACCACCCCTATTACTATAATATAATAAATTTAAATCTATCATTAATATGATTCTAAATGTTACAATTACTTTTCTAAAATAATTGATCTAAAATAATAATTATTATTAAAATTGCTTCTCCTTGGTTAATATCTCTTCTTCCTTGGATCTAATTAAACAAGAAAAAAGTTAATTACGAAATACATAGAGGCATCTCGTACCTTATACACTACTAGTGAGTTATTCCAGGGGCCATATCTTCCTTAAATAATTACCATGAGTTAGACTCCATTCATTAACATTGGCATGTAGTTAAGACCATTCTCGAGTAATAAAATGTTGAACCTTTCTTCCTTGCAATAATAATGCTCCACGCTTATACAATAAAATTTCTAATTGAAATTTGATAACAATATTTTTGGTGATGACTTACTGAATATTTAGAAACAAATACAATAAGATTAAATTATAAATCTGATTAGGTAAATATTTAATTAAATGTTTTACATTAATACTAATTTTCTTTATATTAATATTATATAGATAATTGTTTCAAACATTATTTAAAGTTAAGACATTGAATACTTACCTATGAACGAGATTCCTTGTAATCATAATGTTGCACACTAACTTTTTAATGGCAATTTGAAAGTAATATTTTTGGAGGTCTCTTAGAGAAAATTTGGAAACAATAATTGCACATAAGGCATCTATATGAGGGATATCACATGAAACAATAATTTCACCTAAGGCATCTCTATGAGTGGTTAGAAAATAATTACACCAAACATTTCTCTCTGACAGGTTCAGTTAGACATATGCTATTAATCCAAGCCAGTAGTAGAGTGTTATTTTCTCCTCCTCCCTTCAATTAAAAGTTTGAATATAGCAAAAAAATGTCATTGGTAAGGCTCATGCATGTGACAAAACTTTAAGATGCATCACCAATGTCACATATTTTAACAGTCCTGAAAAAAGTGATGTATATTGATTGTCCTTGAAGGTTTTTCATGAAAGTGATATTCAATGACACTTTTAGTGACTTTTTTTTATTGAAACTCATTGATGCTCTTTTTATTACTTTTGGTGATGGTCAAAAACTATTCGTCGCCATTGATGATTCCAATGTGTTTTTGATGATGATATGTTCTTGTTTTTATACTTTTTGTGAAAACATAACAATTTGAGACCATTGTTGTGGAAATTTTCCATTATGTGTCTAAGGCCATACTGCTTAGATTCAAGCAATATTTTAAGACATGCTCTAGCATATCATAACACTCTTGTAGCATGTGCTGACATGCCCTATAGTCCCTAGCATGCCTTGGAACACCTTAGCATGCATTGATATACATTAGCACTTGGCATGTATTGGAACCTATTATTAGTGTGCTTAGTATGCCCCTTTTGAATAAGATAAAGTATTGACTCCCTAATCATCTTATGTGTTCATTTCCTTGAAATTTGTCTCAGTTTTTCCATTTTTTGCCTTGACACTCATCAACACATATTGGCATACCTTGGCACCCTACACATCCTAGCATGCCTTGGCACCTGACATGTGTTGGCAGGCCTTAACACTATTTGGCACATCTTAGCACACCTTAGAACTATCTATCAAACTCTATCACTTCATGAGTTGCCCTTATATTCCCTAGCATGCCTTAGCCGTGATTATCATACCTTGTCACTCCCTCCTTAACATCATAAATAGTACTTACGGACACTCCTTCACACACCCTCATATTCATTAACTTTCACGAATTTGGACATGATACTCACTTATGTTGTCCTGGTACTCCCTCAGAGTCATGAACATGTTTTGGAACTCTATAGCACAACTTTACATTCTTCAACATGCCCTACAAAGTCATAGCATGCATAACACTCTCTAATGCACATTGGAACTTGGCACGTGTTGGTGCTTGGTAGATCTTATCATGTTTGGCATGCATTGAGATTACTTGGTATGCTTCAGAATGGTTTAATATTGAATTTATTTGAGACGAAGTTTTGGAAAGTAGATGAGAAGAAACATAGGAAAATTTTGAACTTAGAATTCACTAACATTTGGCACTTGGCACTTATTTGCACCTACTGTTGGTGTGCCTAGCATGTCTTTCATGGACAAGATAAATTTATTACTTATTAACCCCATTATGTGTTAATTCCTTATAGTTTAACCTTTTTCTCCCTTTTGTTTCGTTAACATTCATTGTCACACATTGTCAAACTCTTGCACATATTGGCATGCCTTACCACATGACACATCTTAGCATCTTTGACATGCCTTCACACTATCTCAGACATGTTAGCATTTCGAATCACACCTTGGAACTGATGCCCCCACAATTATCCTTACATTTTTCAACCACTTGGGAACCTTACATTCCCTTGAACACCTTGGCACATCATAGTTGTCATGACCTCATAGACATCCTTAATCTTTTTGCAACTCGGGAATATAAACAACTCATTAGAAAAACAATGTTACACCCAACCCAAAGTATCCCTCTCTCTGAAATTTATTTTTCCATACCATTTCATAACCATAGTATTCCCTCCTATAAATCCTATTCTGAACTTCTCCTAAGACACTTGATCCTTGGGACAGCAAGAATTCACTAACACTCCTTGGCACACACTCTTATTTATTTATTTCCAATAATTTTGACCTATTTCTTCCATTGTGTTCCCTTGGCACTCCCTAACACTCCTGAACATGAATTCACATTTATGTCATGCATTAGCATGCCCTTTCATTCCGTGGCATTCCATGACACTCCTTAGCTATCCCACCCTCACAACTAATCTTACTTTTTCTGATAGTTGGAAACCTAACCAAGTCTTGCCTTGACTACAAAAGCTTGGCCAATTCCTTGGAACTTGCAAACACTCCTTAGCATGCAATTGCACACCTTACTATTTGGTGCACCTTGGTATGCTTCCCTAACACTCTAACATGCCTTGGTATTGCATATAATACCTTGTTACTCCTTCCTTAGAAAAATTAGAACTCATTGAAACTTCACCTCTGTACATTTGAAACTAGTGCCCCTTGTGCTTCCATACAACTTGGCCCTAACACTCCCTACCAAGTGTTCGTGCCATACCTTGGTAGTTGCAACATCTTGGCATCTCTCAGAATTTGGCGTGTATTGGCATGTTTAACATTCCTTCAAGCTATGTAGCATGTCTTAGTACTTTGTGGCATTCCCTCGCACACCTTCCCTATCCCTAGATTTCATGCAGTCATAGATAGCCTTACCTTTTTAATGACTTGGGAACCCAAACAAGTCATAGGAAAAAAATGTTGTGCCAAACCCAAAGTCTCCTTTTGTCTAAAGTTGATATGACAAGCCCCCTATTGTACCCATAGGTTCCACTCCTACAAGTCATATTCTAAACTTCTCCTAACATACTTTGTCCTTGAGACATGACAATCCTTGGAACACACTTTTATTTGTCCACTTACATGCATTTTGACCTAGTGCTCCCTTTTGATTCCCTGTCACTCCCTGAAACACCTCGACATGAATTGACAATTTTTGACATGTGCTAGCATGTATTTTCATTCCTTGGAATGCCCCAGCACTCCTTAGTTTCCATCCCCTCACAACTACCCTTAATTGTTTAGGGACTTGGGAACCTAACCAAGTCTTGCCTCGACTACAATAACATGACCAAGTTACAGTTACTACACCTAGACTATGCCTTGTTCACCTAAGAATTGAATATAACTCATCTTAGTCTACTCATGTACAATTTAAACTTATCCCACATAAGAAGTTACAAGTGACCAAGTCAAGGGTCATGTCCAACCATGAGCATAAAAATATTGAGCAACATAGCTTACATCTTGACATGCCATAGCACTTGGCACATAACAATCCCTTGGTACTTTGTAGCATGTGTTATCATCGTCTGCATTCCCTTTCATGCTTTGGCACTTCCTAGAACACCCTAGCACTCCCTCACATGCCCTAACACTCTGGCATGCCTTGGCACTTCCTAGCATATAACCTTGTCACTCCCTCCTTAACACATCTGAAACTCACTAATACTCTGTATCACACACTCTCATTCAACCTTTATTTCTATTCAGTTTGAAATAGTTCTCCCTTGTGTTTCCATGGCACTCCCTAACACTCCCTGGCACACATTCCACTCCTTAATACCTGGAAAATATTTTCATGTCACCTTGGCACTATAGGATTACCTGGAACTACCTAGCATACCTTGTTACTCCCTTCCTAACATAGCTACAATTCACGGAGACTCACTATCACGCACTCGAATTCATTCATTTCCATGCATTTGAAACTAGTGCTCCCTTGTGCTTTTGCAACACTCCCTAAAACTCCCTAACATGCATTGGCACACACTAGCACCTAGCACATCTTGGCATGTTTCCATAGACACTAGCATGCCTTATCACTTCCCAGAATATGTAGAACACCTAGAACTCACTTACACCTCTTGTGACAAAATATTATTCATTCATTTCCATGCATTATTTTGACCTAGTGCTCCCTTTTGTTTCCCTGGCACTTTGTAACACTTCCTAGCACGCATTGACACACTTTAGAACCTAGCACATCTTGGAAACATTCTTCCTGACACCCTAGCATGCCCTAACACTGCCTAACATACCATGTCACTCCCTCCTTAACACACCTGAAACTCACTAAAACTCACTGTCACACAATCTTATCCATCCATTTCCATGCTTTTCAGCCTAGTGCTCCCTTATGTTTCCCTATCACCCACGAACACTCCTTAACACACATTTGCATTGTCATTTGGTACATCTCGACATGGTTCCCAATAACTCTAACATGCATTGGCACTGCCTATCATACCTTATCACTCCCTTCTTAGCATACTTAGAACTGGGTAACACTCCCTATTACATACACTTGTTCATTCATTTACATGCAATTAAATCTAGTGCTCCATTGTGTTTGTTGGAACTCCCTAACACTCTTTACAATGCATTGGCACCACACCCTAACAACTAGCACACCTTGGAATGCCTTATCACTTGGCATGTATTGGCTTGCCTAACATGTGTTGGAACTATCTAGCATCTGTTAGAAATTCTTGGCAATTGTTGGCTATAACATTGCTGACTCAATTCTCAAAATAGTGCATGTAACTGAGGAAGAGATAATGAGGGAGGAGAAGATTGTGTGGATAGTATAATTCTAAAGTATCCTTCAATGTCTATAGGTATTTTTTATTTTTATTTTTTGCATTTCTAGATAATAATTTTGTATCCAATAGAATTAAGTCAAAGGATCATTTTAACATGATATTTTAATCCTCTTTCTTCAAGATATACTAAGATATTCTCTTTTTTCTACATTATCTATTATTGACAAGTCTTTTTATTTGGAATTGAGTATACACACACACACACACACACACACACACACACACACATACATATATATATATATATGGGACCATGTGTTTCAATGAGCAAAGAGGTGTAATTGTACAATTATGTTCGCTAGATGTTTCCACATCAGAATCATCTATTTATCCAGATCTCCAAAAAGTCGTGGACAATCATTCCAAGGTATTTGAGGCTCCCAAAGGTCTCCCACCTATGCGTGATCATGATCATACTATTCATCTGATTCCAGGAAGTGTTCCTCCAAACATCAGGCTGTACATATATCCCTATCTCCAAAAGAGTGAAATTGAACGTATGGTTGCAGAAATGCTAGAGGCTGGTATAATTCAACCAAGTCAAAGTTCTTTCTCTGATCCAGTAGTATTGGTGCACAAGAAGGATGGATCATGGCACATGTTTCCGGATTATAGGGAGCTCAACAAGCTCACTATTAAAGATAAGTTCCCCATTCCTGTCATTGATGAATTACTGGATGAATTGCATGGATCAATTTACTTCACCAAGTTGGATCTTCATTCACGGTATCATCAAATCAGAATGAAGATTGAAGACATTCCGAAAACAACATTTAGAACTCATGAGGGTCATTATGAATTTTTGGTCATGCCTTTTGGCCTTACCAATGCACCTTCAACATTTCAAAGTTTGATGAATACAATTTTCAAACCATTCCTTAGAAAATTTGTGTTAGTATTTTTTGATGATATACTAATCTACAACAAGTCTTGGGAGGATCATGTTGAACATGTTGACAGGGTGCTACAACTATTGGAGGAGAAACAATTATATGCAAAAAGATCCAAATGTTTCTTTGGAGTCCAGGAGGTGGAATATTTGGGTCATATTGTATCTCATGAAGGAGTTAAGGTAGACCCTAGCAAAATTAAAGCCATTAAGGAATGGAAAATTCCCACATCCATAAAGCATCTGCGACGATTTCCTGGGTTGACAGGGTATTATCGCAAGTTTGTTAAGAATTATGGGAGAATAGCAGCACCTCTAACAACATTACTGAAGAAAGATGCATTTTCATGGACTCCGGAAGCAACAAAGGCCTTTGAACATCTTAAAGAGGAAATATGCCAAGCACTGATCTTAGCTACACCAGACATCACAAAAACCTTTATTGTGGAATGTGATGCTTCAGGAAATGGAATTGGTGCTATTCTAATGCAAGATGAAAGACCCATTACTTTTGAAAGTCTTCCAATCAAGGGAAAGTTTTTAATAAAAGCTATTTATGAGAAGGAAATGTTGGCAATACTCCATGCACTTAAGAAATGGCGACCCTATCTAATGGGAAGACACTTCAAGGTAAAAACGGATCATGATAGCCTTAAATAATTTTTAGAACAAAGATTATCCTCTGAAGAGCAACAAAAGTGGGGCACAAAGATGTTGGGTTATGACTTTGAAATCATCTAC
>APFE030788176.1:1495-19753 GCA_000404065.3 Pinus taeda
AACCTACTTTAGGTCGAGGCTTAGCCTCCTCAACCTGAGAGGGCTCTCTCTAAATGGGTTAATGATTTTGATTATAGATAAGATGGCTAACTCTTGTAAAACAACTGTGAAAAGTATGAATGGTGGAAACACATTAACAACTATCCATTGGGCTTATGGAGTCAATAACATCTCAGTATAACAATAAATTCAACCTTACATAGAAGTCAGGGCATTCATCATTTAAACATTCAGAACATAAACTCATATAGGACCACACAGTTTATAAATGTATACAGGAAGTTAGAGCACATTCAGTGAATTCTAAGTGATTATACATCCATACCACTGCAAGAATTAGGAAAAGGAAAACATCACATATTCTGAACATAAAGATCCCTCATGAATCCTGAGAAGTAAAGCCAAACTTGTATTACTGAAACAGAGTTTTACATAAGCCAAGTACTAGCCTTTTCATAAAATTTCCAACCCCTTGCTAATTCGACCTCTTGCTCTATATAAATCATTTAAAATTAGGATTCCATCATCCATGATCAAGAGAATTCGAATTTATCATCAGTGACACCTATTCTAACCATAAAACAAACCATTAATTAGAACTAGCTGTTAACTAGGAGTGCTAGTGACCTAATACAACTAGGAGTGTAACTCCTTATCATGATTACAACAACCTTGTCTAAGAATTTAAAGAATTATTTGACAACTTTCAACCTCAAGAAGTTGAATTTGATGAAGCCTCCCACGTGGTCATCTGACTGCTGAAGACAAACCCTAGAAATTAGGGAACATGTTTCCTTGTTTTTAGGTTTAGGAACCCTGAAAATGGCATGTGGGATAGAGCCTTTATCTCCTCATCCATGACACATGTTTCGAAACTGAAGGAGGTTTTTGTATTCCAGGATGTCTAGAACAAAAACCTCTCTAGTTTTTTTAAAATATGTCTCCAGCTGTCCAGAATCTATCCTTGAAGAAGACATGTAAAACAGGAAATTTTGATTTTTGAAAAACTGCACCTACAACAGTTTTGTAACGCAAGTTTAGTCTTTCATTTCTCCCACCTCATAATGGATTTGAAGAAACTGAAAGAGGTTTTTGTATTGCAGCATGTTAGGAAGAACAACCTCTTTTCGTTTGCAAAATTGAGTTCTCAGCTGCTCAAGAAAGCTACTGTAAGTTAACTAGTAAAAACAATTTTTTTTGCTAAAACAGGCTGCTTCAGGGGTTTCGTAGCGCGCTACGAAACTGCTGAGTTGTTCCAAAAATCACAGTTTCAATACCAAACTCTAACTTTCTTGGGATTTCTTTTCTCAACAGCCACTCATTGAATGGATTAAAGGCCAAAGAGTTAACCTCACTTTGATGAACTACAACTGATTGTTGAGGCTTGTTAGGTGCAGGTGTACGCATGTCCCATATGAGAAAATGGCAATCATTTCCAACAGAGCCAAAAAAGTATTCATCATTGAAATCCCATGAAACATCTTCAACTGATCTCTCATGAACCTTTAACTATTTGATTGGTCTCAAGCACTTTCTTTCCAAATGCAGCGTTTATATCCCACAAACATATTGTGCATCGTTTGAACCACTTAGTATGTGACCTTCTTTTAGAGGACTTCATGTCAAACCATATCCTTCATTAGAATGACCTTTCAATATCAATTCAGGATTGCAAACCCTTTCTTGAGGAGCCTTTGATGGATGCTTGCTGTAATCAAACACATAAACATCTGAGCTCATTGTCTTCGTTGCAATGACAAAATGAATTATGTGGCATGTAGCGAGCCTTGTTAACTTCTCCTTCATATTTGTTGTTTCCACAGTGCTCCCAAGAGTAATTACTGGTATAGTTGATGCAAAGAATCCCATTGGAATGAATTGCTTCTCACCAAAGACAAGATGAGCATATACTCCATCTGAGATTATTAACAAACCTAACCTTTTAGCTGTCTCTGCAATGTGAAGATGACATGAGATATATGCTTCTGTTCTGGCTGAAAAATAGGTCTTGGGACAGAGCTCATAACTTCTCACAAAAAACGTATTTGGAAAAACTGAAGGAGGCTTTTGTTCAGCAATCCATGCTGAACAAAAACCTCTTTTGGTTTTTTGAAAAACCTTCCCTACTGCCCAGAATGTGTCATTGAAAAACAGGTTTCAAATAGAGAAATATGCTTGTGAAAAACTTGCACCTACAGTAGTTTCGTAGCGCAAGTGTAATCACTCTTTTCTCCCAGATCATAATTAATTTGAAGAAACTGAAAGAGTTTTTTCTATTTCAGTATGTTAGGAATAAAAACCTCTTTCAATTTTCCAAAATATTCTTTCAGTTGCTCTGGAGACCTCCTAGAAGTTGACTACTTAAAACAACTTTTTCTGCTAAAACAGGCTGCTACAGGGGTTTCGTAGCGCAAAATAGGATTTTTACATTGTCTGCGCTACGAAAACGTGGATTCGTAGCTAGTTTTAAAATTTATCCAGAATCATATGAGATATGACTTCCAAACAAATGGTGAGGCTTCTAGGACATGGCATGAGGCTATCAAACTTTATTTGAAGATGGACATGAGACTCTAAACCTATGACTTAGACTCTAAAACATAAAAATGACTTGAACATGACTTTACCATGACTTGACCATGACTGATACAAGAATTGAGAAACCATGTAAGTTTTCCAATTTTTTTTAAGGAATTTTTACAGTGATAACACTGGTGATAACAAGTCATTGCCTGTGCAATCATGCGTAAAATCCTAGTCCATCGACGTGGCATGTCAGTAGTATGCCGCTGTAATCTCAAAGGTAACTCATCAGTCCTCACATCTGGGATACCAAGAGTTAGGCCTTCGATCTGATCTTGCAATGTTGCAAGAGTCTCGGCCACATCTAGGTCACAAAGGATAGCCCTCCCTACAGCCTCTCCTGCTAGAACGGTAGCTGGTGCTCTCAGTTGCATTGTTGGTCGCACCGGTCCTATATCTGCATGAGCACATGAGTTGTGATTAGTCTTGATGAAAGAAGGCATAAGAACATTATAAAAGCAATAAACAGTGATATGTTCAGAGATTTTACCTATAACACTCCATTGCTCGCCATCCGGAAACACCAAATCTGGGTCACCCCGGAAATCCATACTAGCATACGGACACTCGGCATAAACCATCTCCTGATGGTTGAACCACTCAAAGAAGGCATTAGAGAAAGAAAACTGTGGCTGACCAGCATGTCAAGCCATAAGGTCAACCCATCTCTGCATTCATGGCTTAGTCGGTGGTGGCAAACCAAGTGAAATGTAATGCGGCTGCATCAGTGGAATCTTCTCCAAGGCAAAAGCGGTCAAAATGGAACCATAGCCAAAGTTCTTAGATCGTCCATTTTTAACCTTGGTAAGTTGTTCTTTTATCATTGGAAGTACTGCATCACACCAGTTGAACACCTTCGGTTTGAGGCATTCCAAGGCATACTACATATAGGACCTGTTGGCCAAGTGAAGAGCCGCACTACCAGCCAGTATAGCAGAGGTGAACAATATGGTCCTCAAGGACCGGTCAGTGACATCTTGGATGTTGATCTTGCCATCCCTACTCAGCTAAGATCCTTCTCTACAGGATCGGTGAATATAATCCCTCATGGATTCGCCCCCACAGGTGGAACCTGATAGTGAGAGAGGGGCACCATGCCTCGATAAACCGGTCAAAAAATAGATGTCCACAACAGTCAAGGGGATGGATTTGCCTCTGATCTGGAACACCTGGTTGGTAGGATCCCATGCATCGAGGAAGTATTGCAACAAGTTGATTTGTTTCCTCATGCTAGATATGCGGAAGAACTTGAGCAAACCATAGTTCCGCAATGCAATTACCGTACCCGGATTATGTAAAGCAACCATGTCCTCTTCTTCATGCTCATGTTCTCGCCATGTAACAACCATTTTGCTCCAATGAATCTCTAAAAAACAAACAAGAGAAGAATCAGGATCCTGATTTGGCAAAAAACAGGGAAAATTTCCATGAAAAACAGTGCACAAGTTTCCCTCCTTGCGCCCATCACACCCTAGCTATGTACTAGGTGAGATGCATACTGACTGGCCAATGGCCAGCCCAGTATGCATCACACCTTTCGATATACACAGGGTGCGATGGGGATAGAACGAATTGTTAAAACCCCAAAGGCTCAGAAAAGCAAGGAAACATTCTCGGAATTCAAAAAGGAAAGAATGCAACTGAAGAGCATAGGTTTAGCTCCTACCTGGTCCAGACGGCACCAAGAATCATCCATAGAATCTCCTAGAATCAGCGAGTGAAAATCAAGGGGGAAAACACCTCCAAAGCTCCAACAATCTCAAGCTCAAATGAAATGGTAAAATGAGGGGTAAAAACTACTTTTAAGTTACTTTTCACGTAATTTGAATAGGGTATTAATGTTTTAACTCATTTTTCAAGAATGTATTCTCATTTCTAATCAGTTTGATGGAGCAATTGAACAAGTAGTACGACCATCGAAAGAACATAGTGTTATCAGTGAGTCGAATATCAATGACCGTTATCACGAGCAGTTTTTATGCAAAGTTCAAGCTCGTAAAAAATTAAACCTAAGCAATGAGCAAATGTTCCCCCAGATTTTAAGCTCATTAAAAAATGAACCAACCTGTGGTAAATAACCATTGTGAATGCATTATCATCAACTTTTGAGCCTTGGTTGTGTTCTCGTCATCACCTCCACTCTGTTTTAGCCGATCATACACCTCCATTTGGTTGTTTACCCTTTTGAGGAACAACTGTGATGAGTGATTCTGTTAGCCATCCTTGTGACATTGTCGTGATTAGAAAATTCCAAACCTTACCTGGAATCAGCAGCTACCCAAAAATATCACTCGTTCCTAAAAAACGAGTCTCCTTTAAGCTCTTTTCATCTGACTCGTAAAATATGAAAATATTGCCGAGCAATTGGCCTCTCCAGCTCGTTAAAGCTATCTAAAGTGCTATTCCTCCTCTAGATTTTAATATTTTTGGACTTGAGGGATTATTACACAAAAAGATCGAGCACTTGTCTTGTTCGGCTCGTTAAAAATATCGAAAATTCATCCCTTTCATATTATTTTATGATTTTTCGGACTTAAGGGATTATATGACGAAAAAGGATTACTGGAGTTTCCTTTCTGTCCCTTTTCAAACTCTCTAAAATTGAAAAGGGACCGAGTTTTCTTTGTCATTAAACTCATTAAAACCAATAGTGACAAACTTGTCCATAGAGACAAGAATGAGTTTCATTGTCGCTAGGATCGTTAAAACATAGCGACACATTTGCCCGAAGGGAAAATTATAGAACAAGCATATGTTATCCTCCTCAATCTTGATAAAAATAAAGAGGTACTGGTCAGCAATGATTGGGGAAAATTGGGAAGAAAACTTGAAGAAACTTTATTGGTAGCGATTCGCTCTTGAACATGATACTTCCACTCCATCACCATGATTGAGTCGGGTTGGGTTATTCTATTTACCTGTCATATTACCATTGGTCTGTCATACCATCCATCTTTGGGGTTAATGCTACCGATCCATTTCAGTGTCACCAATATGTTCAAGGGAAGTCGATCAAATAATTCACCAACCTAGCTTGTGTCTCATCTGCTGCAATACTTCACGCTTCATTCTTTCATGACCGCCACCCTAAACCCTGTATCATTAGATCGTTTTCACCTCCACAAAATCATTTGCTTCGTTCCGTGTCGTACATGTGGGATTCATTAAGGCCCTCCTACGACGGGTCACTTCTTATCGATGGCAGCTCATTATCCAATGAGTCGACCTAGGAACAACCTTTTCAGTACTTTGAAGCTTGCATACCTCAATGGCAAGTTTCTCACGTCCGGCGATAGGTTTACATCAATGGCCTTCGACTGAAAGATTTTGCGTGGTGTTCGACGCCAAGTCCCTTTTTCATACCACGTGAATTGTACCGTTGTACCTTGAGGGTCATCATCATTATTGGTGATTCCTCTCGTGCCTGTTAACAGCTTACATCATTGGCTGGTAATCGGGCGATGTCTTTCCATGTTCGACTCCAGAACATCTTTTCACATGGATCAACTTGTACTTTGGGCGAAGATTGGATGAGTTTGAAGACCCTGGATCTAGTTTCATCCATCCGAGCTGCAATATATTCAGGAAAATAAAGAAATCAAATGTACATCATTACTGCATAGATGATCATCTGAATCAAAGGATGATGGCTCTATCAGAATCATCAGTTTGCCACATAGACGGTTGTCTTTCCTATGTACATGAAAATGATTTTATAAAGCTGAGCATGGGAATGCCTGCCTCAGCTAGATCATGAAAATATTATGAAGATAATGTATTGTATTATATCTTATTACAAGTCACCTTCCAGTTCGAAAAACCTCGGATCCTCATGATAAAGTATTTCACCCGACATTAAAAGATTTTTGACCTCATGCTTTAGGGGGAAACTGTTATAGACATATTTGGGCACTGCAACCCCAATCATATATGTCCATAAACCAAGGGCTTCTAAGTCCCTAAAAGTGTTGTTTCACACCTTAAAGGAACAAGGTCAGCTGATTACATCATCTCCTAGAAGTTCTCCACAGAAAACTACTAAGAACTGGTCAAAACTGGACCATACAGACTGCTCAGTGCAAAGGGTGCAATGCATCTCACCTCTCACATGCAAAAAGCGTGATGCATACTGAAAAGCCCTTCTGTAGGGTGTGTTGGGTGAGAGTAGATAAATGAAAGAGATATTTTGCAAGGTGGATGATCATGAAATCTTCTAGAAACTTCTCCTGTGACACTTGCCTCTCTGAATTTTCCCAGGGATGAGTAAGAGATCATGAATCTCCAAGTGGAATCAAGAACTATCAGAGAGAGGACGCTAATCAAAATCCCAGAAGCGACTCACCCCCCTGCAATCATCTATATATGGATCCCTCATCCCAGAGATCCAGAGGCTGGAATCTTGTATCTTGTAAGGAAGTGTTGCTGGTTTCCTGGTGGAACATCATAGTGTTGGGTGATCTAAAGTTTTCATGAGGTGAAGAAGAGCTTTCATGCTGGGAGGATGATGCTGGGTCAGATCAATGGGTTGTAATCCTCTCTTCTAATCTTTATATCAATAAAGCTATTCAAGTTTTCCTCCAATTCTTGTATGTCTGATAATATATGCATTTGTGTGGTCAACATATATCTGGTCCTATATTGTTTATGATTATAGATCTCTGCACTTTGAAGGTATTATGTTTCTTTGACTTTATAGGTACTCTTTGAAGCGAAGCAATCAAGGAAGGAGCGGAAAAGATCCATCAGAGGGGAGAAGGAACAAGCAAGGAACCAAGCGAAAGATTGAGGTTGGTATTCTTTTCTGCTCTCCTATCTACTCATAAAGGAAAATGAAAGTAACTTTAATCTATTTGTTTCTAAGATAGCTACCCGTCTTAGTGGGACTAGTAACTCTGCATAGACACTAGATTTCCCGATAACAGAAGTTGGCTATCCAACTCACCCCAACGGGGCCCATAAAATCTTGGTGTTACATCTCCTCAGGTTAGGGTTTTGGTTGTTTAGGGTTTTCTCTTATTATTCAATAATAAAAATGGCCCTTGAGCCTCATTGTAAGGTAGTTCAGAGGCATGTAGCCACCACATATCTTCTCAGAGATAAGCTACCATCGCCCTAGCTGGTTTTATTTTCATTTCTTTTTGTAAGCATATTTCAGTATTTTACATTAATGAAATGAAGTATTATTTCCGTTGCATCTCTGTGTTAATGGTTATCTCTGTAATTTGCTGCATTCCTTCTTAAATCTGGACTAGATAATCTAATACAAACCAATGTGTTTGAAGCTTGAATGTATCCACATAAAATTAAGAATGAAAAGAACATGAAAGGCACTATGTAGATTTATCATGGTGTCCTAACACATTGCGAGTGGAACAAACACCTTTGAACTTGAAAAAACTAGGAAACATAAAGAAAGAAGAAAACTTTCATTTTGCAACAATGTTTGCTACACATGACTCCAATGTATGAGCAATAGGAACGTGTGATTCTAGTAGAGGATGTGAAAATGGTAAGATAGATTGGTTTTCTATGTGAACAACAAAGTGTTGAGGAGCCTGGAAAGATTCAATAGATTTCTGATTAGAAGTGGAACGAACCTTAAGGCTATGGGAACCTGACATAACCATTAGCTTAGGCTAAATTTCCTCGACAACTTGAGGGGTTTTTGGTTCATTAGAAGATGGATCATCAAATATCTGTGGCTTAGAAAGATCAACAGTAGGAAAATCAACATTGTGATAAGATGAATGGATGAAAAGATCATGACAACCACGATCAGAAAGTTCAATATGATGGACATCGATATCCTCATGATTTCATGAATCATAGAGAGGGGATGATGAAAAATGAGAAATTCCACCCTCTATATTTGCAGAAAGGTAAGATGAGAGATTGGGTGGATCACGGAAGATAGATTTGTCCTCTCTGCATTGAAATGAAAAACTAGCATCCCACTTGTTCTACAAATGATTAGAAATATAAACATCTAGAAATATTTTTTCACAAGATGGAACATAATTGTGGAAGATGTCAGGATAAAGTAGATGAGGTGCGGATAGAAGGAGGTCATCCTTCATCATTGATCCAAAATGGATCCTAAAACCCTCTAAGTCTTCAATACTTAAAAACTATCGCATAAGAAAAACATTTAAAAAAGGCGGAAAACACTATCGCGAAGGAAAAGCAAGAAGAAATGGTGAAAATAGAGTTAAATAGAGGCTTAAGCAATGATGCACAGGAGCCATCGGATCTACCTGATCAACGGTCCAGATCCAATCGGAATATCGCTGTCAGAGATGGCAAGCGGAGGCTATCAGAGGCTACCATATAAAAGTTGAAATATCAATCAGTGTGAGTCAACGAGGACTATCAATCAAGTGCGCAGATCGACGACCCAGGTTAACTCACAATATCACATCGACAAAATACAAGGGAGTGCTTACCAAGGGCTTAGGGACTATGTGATATGCGACTGCGACATACCACATCGCAATATTGCATCGGGGCAATGCAAAGGAGCGGGGTTGATACAAAAGTGACTTGTGATGGTTAGACCTGACGGGGTTACGGATGAAATTTAATATATTTGGAGTTCTGGTAAAAGGGTTTTTTTCTATGTATTTCACATTTTCGTTAAATAAACGAAAAAAAAAAGGAAATACGAATAGAACAATAAAATGGACCCGAAAGGGTTTATACATGCAACGATATATATTTTGAGTTCTGTAATGAGTGGTATTTCGAGCAGGCCTTAGGCGGTAAGTGGTATTGGACAGGCTCTGCCTGATCCCATCCACTAGTCGACACGTGGCTTGATAAAACTGCCTTTTCGGGTAGGCAATCTTCGTATGCATAAGCCACCTGAAATGAATAGCAACCGTTGGATCAATGATCATATAGATAAACGGTGGACATGTGATAGCGAAATAAAGGCAAACTCGATGGAGTTATAAGGCGGAATTAATAATATTTCAAGTTCGGAAAAAAGCGTTTTAGCGGATTTTTATAGTGTTGCAGTGTATTTCTCTGCGTAAACAAAGAACGGCTGTTTTGGGATTTTTAACGTGTCGATGGTCCCTTCCATTGTAGAATAGGTGGCCACCATCCCTGAAGACGTTTAACAATGATTGTTTAACGCTCAGAGGAAATTTGAGCAGACAGAGGTCGGGAGCTAGAAAGCCCAGAAGAGGAAACGAACAGACAATGTCGAATGGCTTAAAAGTCACTGAATGACAGAGATAGGGGCAAGTAGTGCTGAGACAGAGAGAAACAGAGATATAGAGTGAGAGGGAGAGTCTGTGTACTCAGAGAGACTTGAGAGATTCAGGTAAACTCCTGCTGTTTTGGATTTGTTGTGTTGAGACTCAAATTGAGCTCACTTTTGTAAATCTATGCTCTTGAAGACATAATAGAGAGGTCACCACTAAAGCTTGGACCAGGAGACGTAGCCCAGGATTTTTGGGTGAATTACTTGATTATTTTTTGTGTTATGCATGTATCTGTCATGTTTTTCTAACTACTTCATTGTATATATTATTCGCAATATTTTCGATCTGTTGCACTAAGTAATATAGCAAAATCCTGCACATGAGTCTGTAATACCTTAATATTAATCTAACATCACATTTTCAAATCAAGTGGTATCAGAGCTTTAGGTTTTCTAAGGTTAGACAAGCTTGCGTTGGATTCTTGAATGCTAACTAGGTCAAAGCTCAAACTAGGAGAAGGAAAACTTTTTGAGACTAATCTAGAGATTGGAAGAGTCTATCCTCGGAGGAGAATGGTAGAAGGAAATTCCATCCGAGTCAGAATCTCAATTCATGGACAGTTTCATGGCCATGCGAGCCATGGTAGAAGAGATGTATTGAGAATTTAAGAAGGGTCGAGGTGAAAGCACTTCAACACCCAAACAAGACAAGGGAGCATAGGAACCTCTTCTAGTTTCCTATATAGAAGGCAAAGAAGTTCGGTGGTAAGAAGAAGAAGACTGTTGTTGCTATTTAGAAATACTTGGGGTCAGAATCAGGTGATGAAATAATGGTCACAACCATAGGTATAAACGGTAAAAATTCTGAAGCATCTACAAGTAACTCTGCACAATCTATTGATAATGAAGAGAATGAGAGGAAAAGGCATGAGCTTTTTCATATTAGTGTTATTTCCAAGCACCAAAAGATTGATGCTTTATTTGATAGTGGATCACAAGTAAACTTGATTTCTAAAACAATTGTAAAGAAGTTGGGCTTACTAACAACACCTCACAAGAATCCATATCCATTAGGTTGGGTATGTGATAAATCAAAGCTACAAGTGACTAGACAATGTAAACTTAGGTTTGCTATTGGGTCAACATTTGTAGATGAGGTTGAGTTAGATATAGTTCCCTTGGATATATGTGGTATTGTTTTAAGAAGTCCTTACTTGTATGGTAGAAAAGCCATATTCTATAGAGCTGAAAATAAGTGTCAACTCACTAAAGATGGAATAGAATATATTGTAAGAGCTCATAAACTCAAAAATAACTATTCTCTCATAAACTCAGGGCAGATGAAAAGAATTGTAAATTCATGCAAGCAATTTTTACTGATGGTTGTAAAGGAAAAGAACCCTAATAAAACCAATGTATTTGAAGGTTATGATGCCAAAGAGAAAGCTGATTTAGTTAAAGTTGTTTCAGAATATGATATCCTATTTCAAGAACCTAAAGGTCTACCACCCAAAAGAGAAATAGTACATGATATTCATTTGCAGCAAGATGCTCCATTTCCTAACATCGGAATGTATAGGTTATCTACTTTAGAGAATGCACAGATCAAGAAGCAGGTACAGGAGCTGCTCGATAAAGGGTTCATAAGACCAAGCATATCACCATGTGGATATCCAATCATGTTGGTGAGAAAGAAACATGGTTCGTGGAGGATGTGCATTGATTACAGAGCACTGGATAAAATAACGATTAAGAATCGTTACCCTCTTCCTCACATTGATGATCTATTAGATTAGCTGCAAGAAGCAGTTTAATTTTCTGAGTTGGACTTGCATAGTGGCTATCATCAGGTTAGAGTAGTAGAACAAGATGCATGGAAGATTGCTTTCAAAACAAAGCAAGGGCTGTATGAATGGTTGGTTATGCCTTTTGGCTTAGCTAATGCTCCTGCCACTTTCATGAGAGTTATGAATGATTTACTCAAGCCTTTTATTGATGATTTTGTAATTGTATATTTAGATGACATTCTTGTTTTCAGTAAAACATGGGAAGAACATTTGAAGCATGTAAAGCAGACTTTACATGTTTTGAAAAGAGAAAATATCTATGTGAAATTGTCAAAATGTGAATTCGGAAAAACATATTTAAATTATTTGGGTCATATTATAGGGGGTGGTGAATTGAAGATAGATACCTCTAAGGTTGAAGTCATTGTGAAGTGGCCTAAACCCAAATCTACTACAGAAGTTAGGAGTTTCTTAGAAGCAACACAATATTGGAGAAAGTTTATTGCTAAATTTTCCTTGATTGCAGGTCCCTTACATGCTTTAGCATGATTGAACAAGGTGTTTCATTGGGGAGGCAAACAGCAGAAAGCCTTCGACACCTTAAAAGTAAAAATTAGTATAGCACTAGTACTAGCACTGCTAGATCTTCAACGATCATTTGAGATTGAAACAGATGCCAGTGACTACGCCATGGGAGCAGTGTTAACGCAACATGGTAAACCCATATGCTATCATTCTGATACATTTAAGTCTGCAGTAGTTAATTATCCCACATATGATAAATAATTGTATGCTTTAGTATAGAGTGTGAAAAAGTGGAAACATTACCTAATGGGCAAAGAAAAAATTATACATATAGATCATCAACCACTTCAATATTTTCACTCACAGACTAGATTGCAACAATCAAGACACTATAGGTGGATGGGTTTTCTACAACAGTTTCATCTTGTCATCAAATATAAGAAGGGCATACACAATAAGGTTGCAGATATGTTATCCTGACCAATCATAAATGCATCTACTATACTTAAGCATAACTCAGTAATGCATGAAAGCTACATTGAACAATATGCTCAAAATGTAGATTTTAAAGATGTATATGCAACTTTAAGTCATGGCAAACAAGTAGAAGAATTTGATTATTATGTTAAGGACCAACTCTTGTATCATTTGGGAAAGTTATGCATTCTACAAACTGAAAGAGTTAACATAATCCGAGAAGCACATACTTCTCTTATATCAGGTCATTTTGGTGTAAGTAAAATAGTTGCACATATGCAAAGGTTCTGTTATTGGCCAAGAATGCATGAAACAATCTCTAGATATATTAAAGGGTGTACTATGTGTACTAAAAGAAAGCCTAGTAATAGAAAATTAGGCTTGTACACTCCACTTCCAGTTCCTTCTCATCCTTGGGAAAGTGTTTCCATGGACTTTGTTGGGGGATTGCCAAAGTATAGAAAAGGTCATGATTATTTGTATGTTATTGTGGATAGGTTTAGAAAAATGTGTATTTTAATACCTTGTAACAAGTAGATTACAGCTGAACAAATAGCGAAGTTGTTCTTTCAGCATATATGGGTTCATTTTGGGTTACCCACTTCCATTGTATCTGATCGAGATTCCTGTTTTGTTGGGAAATTTTGGTCAAGTCTGTGGGAGTTGATGGACACCCAATTGAAGAAGAGCACAACATTTCATCCACAAACAAATGGCCAAATAGAGGTGGTCAACAAGACAATGATCTAGTTGCTCAGGGGCTATTGCAGCAAGCATCCCAAGCTTTGGGATGAACATTTGTGTTATGTGCAACATGCTTACAACTGTGCTAAGCACTCTTCTACTCAGAAATCTCCTTTTGAGACTTGTTTTGGTTTTACACCAAAGTCTCCCTTGGATTTTGTCTTTGGTAAAGACATAGCAGTTGATGGACATAGTGATGTAGACAAAGCAACCAAGTTCATTGAACAGATCCAAGAAATTCATTAGGCAATGCAAGAACAACTAGAAAGAAGTCGGGCCAAGTATAAGGCAAGGCATGACAAGCATCGAATTTAACATAGCTTCCAAGTTGGTGATCAAGTTTGGCTGTACATCAGCAAAGATAGAATGCAAGGTGAAGGTAAGAAGCTGAAGCCAATAAGGTATGGGCCTTTCAAGATACTTGAGAAAATTGGTGAAAACTATTTTCGCCTTGATTTTCCAACTTACATGCACTTCTATTCAGTCGTTAATGCAGAGAACTTGAGACTGTTTGTGTTAGATTTGCTGTACAATGCTGATTCTCTAAGATCGAGAAGGATCATGGTCTACTTGGCTACGTTCAAAGGAAAGCTTACAGCATTCATTCATCCCTTTTCCTCCACCCTGCTCATCCCTAAACCATTTCCATTCCCTAACTAAACCCTCCGAAATCCGACAAAGTCGCTTTTAGCCCCAGTTCTAAGCGCAAAGTCCAAACCCGCCATAAAACCTCACCCATATGACCTCGCACGCTCATAAACCCCTCATTCAATCCCCATTGTTGATTGACCCCCCATCAATCTAACGACTTCCGTCACACTCGATAAAGGCGATCTGCTTTATGGCTCCCCACCATCAGATCATCTCCATAAAGATCTGATGGCCTTTGCTCTCATCGTGCCAGCATCTTAATCGAATGTTAGCGCGGAATGAGAGCGGTTTTTCTCTCTCATCTGCCACTATGTGTCAATCGCTGAATGGAATCACGCGACCCCAGGGATTTACTGATTAGTGCTCAAAAGCGGTGCGATAAATACCATTTACCGCCTGACGAATCTGCCCCAGCCGTTAAACAACCATGTAGCTTTGTTGCCCGATAATCATCTGATCTGTCCGCTGCAGATCTGACAGCCCCAACTCACCTTGATTGGTAACATCCATCGAGCCATCTCCACCGTCCATTTCCTCCATTCGATGGCCATTTTTCCCACTCATCCTAACTGCCCGTTTACCCATGCATTCCATGTCCCTAACCATTATGTTTTCCCAAAGAAGGAGATAACCAGTTTGCCAGTATTAGTCACTGCCAGACCCCCCAACCACCATATTTAACAGAAATAATGGACGAAAGGAGAAAAGGAAAAGCACGAATCTATAACTAAATCCATCAGTTATGGACTCCGCTGGTACAAGCACTCCAACAGCTAAAAAGGACAACATAGTACCTGAACAAATCAGATTCACCCACTGAAGCAAGAAAACATGTTTAGAGACTCCATCAGGTAGTTAAATGCAGTTGGTGGTCAATTATGACCCCTCCATACCTAAATGGTCGAGTGCCATAGTAATGTAAATATATAAATACCTAGAAGCAAGATGTAATCAAGGTTGGCATTTGATGTAAGGTTCAACTTCTGGAGACTATAGATATTTTGTCACTTGCAGCGTCTCGTCTTAATTTTTAGCTAATACAAGCTTCTTTTACTATTAACTATTCACTTTTCATTTCCCTTAGTCCCAAGCTTGTACCTGATATGCTATGTTCTTGAGCTCTTAATGTTTAGCACTAGATAATTGTCATCTTATCTCTGTGTTAGAATCTTGTATGCATCATTGAATAGGTTGCCCAGGTTTCTTTCTATCTAATGCAGGAGACCTGTCATCATGTCTTTGCATTAGTAGATTAGATTTATAGGTTTCTTTACTAGTTGTAGCCGGCCATCACATGGTCTTGTGTATCTGCTAGCATGGTTAGTATTTTCCATATTCACCTAATCTCCAAAACTGTGAGTGTTGGTGGTCTAAAGCCTTGTAGTCTGAGGGTGTTCACACATGTCTGGAGTGAAACAAAGTAGAAATGGTTATCTGGCTTAAACCAAACCATCATTCCTTCCATTAAACCTGCAACAATAGTTGAATTTATTTGTTACGAGGCATCTCTGAGCTACAACCTAGGAGAGTTTCTTGGAATCCTAACATAATTGGCGCCATTTTCGGGGAGATTAGATTAAAGCTCAGCTTCCCTAGGAGAATGACATAGATCCAACTTTGATGATACAGTCTGGACACATTTTTGGTTGTAATCATCTATCTGGCGACTCTACTGGAGGCTAAACCTCTTAGTGACTCCACATTATAGTTCTGGCTCAGTTTGTGAGACATACTTGGAGAAATCCTCAAAAATCACCAGCTAACCTAGTGCCTGACCCTGAGAAGATTGTAAAGCAAAGAAAGACATCACAAAAAAGAGCATCAGGATCAGGTAAGCCTAAACAATCTTTTGTATCTCTGCAAGAAAGGCTTGTAACTAAGCATGCACATGTTAAAAATATAGAGCCTAGCACTATCAGTGAAGAAATACTCTCAGAGATCCATAAAGCTCGTTGTTAAATAAGTTCCCCTTTGGATCTTAGTCCAAAGGAAACCTCCCCTCCAGTCCATCACATTCCTTAGCCCTGTGAGTCATTTCTCAACTCCCTACCTTTCAAACTGCCAGTACCCTTGCATCTACCCCAGTCATGGTGGGCCCACAAGCACCCACCAAAATGGAAAGAATCATAGATGCTAGGTATGGACCCTTGGTCTTGCCTGTTCCTTTGAATGCCATGCATGTAGGAGAGTATCAGAAATACATGCCTAAGTTCACTAGTATAGAGGGAGTAGCTGAAGAACACCTTGACTTTTTTTATAGCTATGCTGATAACCTGGATATTAGTGAAGATGATGTGTGGATGAGAGTATTTGGCCAAAGCCTTGATGGAGAGGCTAGAAAGTGGTTCAAAGAACTGACCCCTAGGTCTATAGTAGACATTGAGGCATTAGATGATGTGTTTTTAAAGCATTTGAGAGATAAGAAAGATCTTCTATATTACCATACTGAGTTTGGCAACATGAAAAGGGAAAATGGGGAGTCATTACCTAACTTCAATAAAATATTCAGTCGTATGTATAGTAAGATACCAGCTAAGGTGAAGCCTACTCCTACTTTTGCCAAACTCACCTATGCCAATGCCTTTGATTCTGATTTTTGCCTTCTATTAAGAGAAAGAAGATGTGCCACTCTAGCTGAAATGCAAGATGCATCCTTAGAGGTGGAATCCAATATCATGGCTGCAGAAAAACTCAAAGGTCATACTGATAGAAGGAGGCAGAGAGGTGAGGCTTCTTCTTCTTCATCATCCTCAGAGCCCAAGTTAGACAAAATGATTGAGTCATTGGTTGTTGAAATATCCAAACTAAAGGTTGAGCAGAGTTCTGGGAAAGCAAGGCTTCCTAATATATTTGCTCCTAGAAATCCAAATCCATTCAGAAGAGAAAATGAACAAATATAGATCATTCAGAAGGGAAAAGAGACCAAAGAAGAACAAAGGGTTAAGATTCCTCTCCAAAACGTAGTCATGGAGGAGGAATAGTTTGATGAAGAGGATGAGATTCACTACATGGAAGATAAGGGCAGTGCTACCTCTTTGACATTAGCTGCCTATGAAGATGATCCAGGTGGATATTGGTGGCCACCTGCCAAGTCCACCTGGACCCCCACCATTTTCTTTCTCAGCATTTTCAGTTTCCTTAATTGTAGAAAAACAACTTACTATTTTTAGCAATTTTTCAGGTCCTGAACTTCCGGAGCCGTTTTGAGGCCCTAAACGATGTTTTTTGGGGAATCCGGGGGCAACATGGGTCCATGCAATGGACCGATGTTGCCCATTCCAACAATGATAGTGCTCGAATAGATCTTTCTAATGATCTATTTTACGCGTCAAACAGAGATCATATGCTAAAGTTACGACCCCGGGAATTTGATGTACCAACTTACCCCCAAACGGGGCCCACAGTTTGGCGTTTCATCTCCTAGGGTTCGGTTTTGGAATGTGAAGGGTTTTTTCATTGTTTCTCAACAATAAATAGGCCTTCGAGCCTCATTGTAACACAGTTCAGAGGCATGTAGCCCTCACATCTTTTCTCAGAGATAGCTACCATCGCCCTAGCTAGTTTATTCCATTTCTGATTGTAAGCATATTTTAGTATTTTCCATTAATGAAATGAAGTATTATTTCCGCTGCATATTTGTGTATATGGTTATCTCTGTAGTTTGTTGCGTTCCTGTTTAAATCCAGATCAGTGGTATTAGAGCGGTCTGCTTTTTCTCTGTTTTTCTTTGCATGTCCCCAATAAGGTCGGGATATAAGGAGTTAGGGCTTGAATTGGTTGAACCTTTGCAAGACCAGCCTCGCAAATCCCGACGGCCTCCCATGGCGGACGACAAGAAGAAAGACGAGGGCGCAGGAGATCCCATCAAAATCTTGCTCGAAGAAGCGCTCGAGCGACAACGGAACGCGATGATGGACAGCTTTGCGCAGATCCTTCAGCGGCTACCCAGAAGCGGCGCATCGGCTTCCAGCAGCTTCTCTGGAAACGCCACACCCTTTAAGGTACAAGTTAATTTTGAAATCCCCATATTCGAGGGTCAGATAGACGCCGATGCGGTAGATAAATGGTTAAATCTGCTAGAGGGTTATTTTTCTGTTCATGAATTTTCGATTCGGGAAAAGATTGTTTTTGCTCTTCTCAAAGCAGCCCCCCACGTCAAGGACTGGTGGGAAACCTACTGCGAGCAGAAGGATGAAAGTACTGGCTCACTATTTTCAGCCGCACCCACTTGGGACTCGTTCCGGAATGCCATCAAGGAGCAGTACTACCCTGTCGGGAGCTATG
>APFE030788176.1:26689-36890 GCA_000404065.3 Pinus taeda
TTCGAGCCTCATTGTAACACAATTCAGAGGCATGTAGCCATCACATCTCTTCTCAGAGATAAGCTACCATCGCCCTAGCTAGTTTATTCCATTTCTGATTGTAAGCATATTTTAGTATTTTCCATTAATAAAATGAAGTATTATTTCCACTGCATATTTGTGTATATGGTTATCTCTGTAATTGTTTGCGTTCCTGTTTAAATCCAGATCAGAAGAGTCATTGCTCCAGGACCAGACCAGTCAAGAGTGGGACAAAGAAGCCATTCTGTAGACTAAAGACCAACAAAGATATAATTTGAGGTCAAGAATGAGTAATGTCAAAGAGAATCCTGCCCAAAGTGCTGTTGTTCCCACAGAGCAGTAGATCAGTAAACAGAAAAGACCAGCAGCTGATCCTATCATCCTTAAAGCACAAGCTCAAGAGGTAAGAGGCCCTGACAAATCCCCTTCCCCTTTCAATTTTGAATCAGAAGTCCAGAAGCTAAAAATATATGTACCTTTGGTAGAACTTGTAAAGAGTGAGGCCTTTAGGAAGCCCATCCTTGATTCCCTTGAGCTGAAAGCCACACAAGCCTCCACTGACTATGTAAATTTACAAGATGATAAGCCTACAATTTTGCTTATCCCAATTACTGAACTTGCTAACAACAATTCCCCATCATTTTATGTCTCTTTGACCATTCATGACAAAATCCTCCAGAATTGTCTACTATACATAGGCGCCAGCCATAGTCTAATTCCCAAAGTTGTCATGGAAGAGTTAGGCCTTGACATTACTAGAACGTATCATGACCTATTCTCCTTTGATTCAAGGAAGGTGAAATGTCTAGGGCTAATCAAATATTTGTCTATCACCCTGACTCAGTTGCCCATGAAGAGCATGATGATGGATATGGTAGTAGTAGAAGTTCCCCCTAAGTTCGGCGTGCTACTTTCTAGAGGGTGGATTAAGAGATTGGGTGGGACATTACAAAATGACTTATCTTATGCCACTATCCCAGTATATGGAGGAGAGAGCAGGAGAATATGCAGGGAAGCCCAGTTGGCCTATATCATCAGTGATGAGAAGAATCCCTCTAATCATCCTATTTACACAGTGGACACTAATTTTGGAGCATGTATTCTCCAAATTGAAGAATCCTAGAGGGCCTTGATGAAAATAAAAAAACCAGTAGGCAAGCCATGAAAGAGGAAGGGACACAAGCTTGGGACATGTTCTTCGATGGAGCCTGTTCAAAGGAAACTACAGGAGCATGAGTGGTGCTAGTGTCTCCAAAGCAAGAAAGCACACATCTATCTTTCAAACTAACTTTTCAGGTCACCAACAGCATAGCAGAATATGAAGCTCTAATATTGGGCTTAAATGCTTCCAGAGATAGAGGAATCAAAGACATAAAGGTGTTTGGAGATGTTGATCTCATCATTCAACAAGTGAACAAAACCTTCCAAGCAAGGCACCCGAGGCTGAAGGCATATAGAGATGAGGTATGGAGACTCAAAGAATATTTTGACAACTTTTGTATCTCATATATTCCTAGAGTAAAAAATCAGCTCGCTGATTCCCTTGCTATGTCTGCTAGCATGTTCATCCCTCCCATGCCCCCCAAGCTAGTTGATGAAGTCCAGGTAAAATATAGACCAACCTTGTCTAATAATGTCCAACACTAGAAACACTGGAAATTCTTTGAGGATAAGGATGAAGTAAATAGGTTTCTGCAAGTCATTGATGAATTCTCTGAAATGAAAATTGATGAAGAGAATGAAACCTTGGAGGAAAGTCCCCAACCCGAGCTAAAGAACAGAATTCGCCAAAACAGTATTGTTCAACTACCTAGAAATCATATACCAAAAGGGCTAGTGCCTCTAGAGAAGTTGTTTGACCATAATGATGTGCCTCATAAGGTTTCCCAAAAAGAAGACCAGTTTGTAGTCCATAGACATAACATAGGGAGTCCAAATAATCCAAAATATATAAATCTGTCCACCCATTTGTCTGCTGCCCAAAGTTATGAGGAGTGCACCTTAATGAAACAATTTGCTGATGTCTTTGCCTGGGAATACAGTGACCTTAAAACTTATGATAAAAAGATCATCCAACATAAGATTCCATTGGAAAAAGACACCATTCCTTTTAGGCAGAGGCTAAGACCCATTAATCCTTTGCTCCTCCCTTTGATTGAAAAAGCAATTAAGAAGTTGTTGGCTGCCAAAAGCATAGTTCCTCTAAGATATTCAAAGTGGGTAGCCAACTTGGTAGTGGTGAGGAAGAAAAGCAGAGAAATCAGGCTATGTGTTGATTTCAGGAACTTGAACAAATGCTCCAGAAAAAACAATTATCCTCTACCCAAAATGGAGCATTTGCTGTATAAAGTCTTAGGAGCCAAAGTGATGTCTTTCCTGGATGGATTTTCAAGATATAACCAAGTTTCTCTACATCCAAATGACCAAGAAAAGACTTCATTCACAACTCCTTAGGGCACTTTTATGTACTCCAAGATGCATTTTGGACAGATGAATGCTGGAACTACCTTTTAGAGAGCTATGGATATAACATTTGTAGGAGAGAAGGATAAATTTTTCCTTATCTACCTAGATGATATAAAAGTATACTCCAGCAGCCACCAAGATCATTTGAGGCATTTTAAGAGGGTGTTTTTGAAGTGCAGGAGGTTTGGGATATTAGTGAATCCTAAGAAGTCAAAGTTTGCTTTGGAAGAGGGAAAACTTTTAGGACACATTATTTCTACTGCAGGTGTCAAAATTGACCCAGAGAGAGTGAAAGAAATATAGGCCTTGTCTATCCCAAGATCAAAAAAGGACATCCAATCCTTTCTGGGAAAAATAAATTTTGTAATGAGGTTTATTCCTAATTTTGTAGAATTGGTAAAACACATCACCTCCATGCTAAAAAAGGGATCAGAGGTCAAGTGGACTGATGCAACAAGAAGGTCTTTTGAAGGCATCAAAAGAGCTATTATGGAAGCTCCCACTTTGATCAACCTAGATTATAGCAAAGAATTCCATATTTTCTCCTTTGCTTCCAGTGACACCCTGGTAGTAGTCTTACTGCAGAAATATGATGAGGGTTCAGAGCATCCAATGGAATTCTTCAGCAAAACATGAAGGGACGATGAACTAAAGTATGACATCATTGAAAAACAAGCTTATGCTCTTATCAAATCTTTAAAAGATTTTCGAGTATACATTCTGCACTCTAAGGTGATTGCATATGTGCCCTCTGCTTCAGTAAAAGAATTCCTAATGCAGCCAAATATTGATGGAAGAAGGGCTAAATGGATTGCAAAGCTCATTCAATTCAACATAGAATTGAAGCCCACCAAGCTTGTCAGAGGTTAGGTCCTTGCCAAGCTAATGGATGAAGAAAATTGCAGGATTTTGGACATGAATTTGATAAGCACAAACTCAGATGACAGACAAACAAGGGAAGAAAAAGTTGAACTAGGGTAAAACCAGTCGTTGGCTGAAAATCTAGTTTCTTGTGAATGGTATTCTACAATAGCTCAATTTTTGCTGAAGCTAGAAGTTCCTCTAGGTATTAGTTCAAGCCAAGACAGGACTATTAAGCTCAGGGTAGCCAAGTTCTGTATTCATGAAAATTTTCTCTATTGGAGGGATCCATCTAAAATCCTTTTGAGATGTCTAGACAAGGAACAATCTATGGAGGTCATGCATCAGTTTCATTCCAACATCTGTGGAGGACATCACTACTGGAAAACCATAGCCCACAAAATCCTTAGACCTGGGTATTACTGGCCCACTTTGTTTTCTGATGTCTTTTCATTTGTAAAACCTTGTGATAGGTGCCAGAGGTTTGAAGGAAAACAACAGTTGAAATCTTTACCCTTGAAGCCCATACATGCCTGTGGCCCTTTCCAATAGTGGGATTTGGATTTCATAGGTGAAATTAATCCACATTCCAGTGGCTAGCACAGATGGATCTTAGTAGCCACTGACTACTTCACTAAATGGATTGAGGCCATCCCTTCTAGGAAAGCTGATCACCATGTGGTCATGAAGTTCTTGATAGAAAACATCTTCTCCAGGTTTGGTTGTCCACACAAATTGATTACAGATAATGCAGCAGCCTTCAGGGCAAAAGAGTTGGTGGACATGTGTGACTCAATGGGTATTAAGATTGTGCATTCCACCTCATATTACCCTCAAGGTAATGGTTTAGCATAATCATCCAACAAGAGCCTGATAAGGATAATAAAAAAGTTATTGGAGGACAATAAAAGGAACTGGGATTCCAAGCTGAAGTATGCATTGTGGGTTGATCTGGGGACCACCAAGAAATCCACAGGGAATTCTCCATTCAAGCTAGTATATGGCACTGAGGCTATATTCCCAATCCAATTGACCCTCCCTGTGGCCAAATTCTTGCACGAAGAGTAGAATGAGGAAAATGACATGGAAAAAAGAATTAGTGACTTGGCTTAAGTACATCAAATCAAAGATCAACAAATTGAAAGGTCTGCAGCACATTAAAAGAGAATCAAGGAAGCCTTTGACAGAAAGACAAAGATGGACCATTTTCAAGTTGGGGACTTGGTGCTCAAATGGCATGCACTGAAGGAAAAGAAAGGCAATCATGGGAGGTTCGATGCTCTGTGGACTGGACCATTTGTCATTTCTCAAATCCAAGGGAACAACACTTTCATGCTGCAAAATATTGAAGGAGAAACAATTTTTGATGGCCCAGTGAATGGGCAGTTTTTAAAGGTTTATGTTGTTTAAGGCCTTCAGGCCTCAATATTGCAAATATGTTCTTTTACAAGTTTTAGTGTAGCCTTAATTAGACTCCATGCCTAATGGGACAGTAGGAAAGATTGTTGATCTTGTTTTTGTATGAAAGGCAATGGTCTATGGTTCTTGAAACCTCACAAGGAGGATTTCATCACCAAAAGGAGCCAGTGTTAGCTCTGCTATACAATGCTAATTCTATATGATCGGGAAGGATCATGGTCTACTTGGCTACATTCAAAGGAAAGCTCACATCGGTCATTCTTCCCTTTTCCTCCACCCTAATCATCCCTAAACCCTTTCCATTCCCTAACTAAACCCTCCAAAATCTGACAAAGTCCCTTTTAGCCCCAATTCTAAGCGTAAAGTCCAAACTCGCCATAGAACCTCACCCATATGAGCTTGCGCACTCATAAACCCCTCATTCAATCCCCACCGTTGATCAACCCCCTGTTGATCCAACAACTCCCATCACACCTGATAAAGGCGACTTGCTCTACGGCTCCCCACCGTCAGATCATCTCCATAAAGATCCAACAGCCTTCGCTCTCATCGCGCTAGCAACTTAATCGAACGTTAGCGTGCGATGAGAGTGGTTTTTCTCTCTCATCCATTGCTATGTGTCGATCGCTAAATGGAATCATGCAACCTCGGGGATTTACTGCTTAGTGCTCCAAAGTGGTGCGATAAATAACATTTACCGCCTGACCAATCTACCCTGCCCGTTAAACAACCATGCAACTTTGTCGCTCGATGACCGTCTAATCTGTCCACTGTAGATCTAAATGACCCAACTCACCCCATACTCACCTCGATTGGTAACATCCGTTGAGCCATCTCCACCGTCCATTTCCTCGATCTGAAGGCCATTTTTCCCGCTCATCTCGACTGTCCACTTGCCCATGCATTCCATGTCCCTGACCATTCTGTTTTCCCGAAGAAGGAGATAAATAGTTTTCTAGTATCAGTCACTGCCAGGCCCCCCAACCACTATATTTAACAAAAATAATGGCTGAAAGGAGAAAAGGACAAGCAAGACTCTGTAACTGAATCCATCAGTTATGGACTCTGCTAGTACGAGCACTCCAATAGCTAAAAAGGACAGCACAACACTTGAACAAATCAGAGTCACGCATTGAAGCAAGAAAACATGTTGAGAGACTCCATCAGGTAGTTAAATGCAGTTGGTGGTCAATTATGACCCCTCCATACCTAAATGGTCGAGTGCCATAGTAATTTAAATCTATAAATACCCAGAAGCAAGATGTAATTAGGGTTTGCATTTGATGTAAGGTTCAACTTCTGGAGACTGTAGATATTTTATCACTTGCAATGTCTCATCTTCATTTTTAGCTAATATAAGCTTCTTTTGTTGTTAACTCCTCACTTTACATTTCCCTCAATCCCAAGCTTGTATCTGATATGTTGCGTTCTTGAGCTCTTGATGCTTAGCACTAGATAACTATCATCTTATCTTTGTGTTAGAATCTTGTATGCATCATTGAATAGGTTGCCCAGGTTTGCTTCTATCTAATGTAGGAGATCTGTCATCCTGTCTTTGCATTAGTAGATTAGATTTAGAGGTTTCTTTACTAGTTGCAGCTAGCCATCACATGGTCTTGTGTATCTGCTGGTGTGGTTAGTATTCTCCATATTCACCTAATCTCTAAGACTGTGAACATTGGTGGTCTAAAGCCTTGTAGTCTGAGGGTGTTCGCACATGTCTGGAGTGAAACAAAGTAGAAGTGGTTATCTGGCTTGAACCAAACCATCAATCCTTCCATTAAACCTGCAACAATAGTTGAATTTATATGATACCATGCATCTCCAAACTACAGCCTAGGAGAGTTTCTTGGAATCCTAACAATTTGAACCTTCATTGATTGAAGATCCCAAAGAGCAAATTTAGTTGCCTTCTATTGATAATTTGCTTACTGAATATCTCAATGGGTTGCAGGAAGATACAGTTCTAGATAGAAAGGTGAGAACTATGCGTAGAGGGGATGTTGAGTACCTCAAAATTGGACTCAAAGGTTCAAAGCCAAGTAGTGCATGATGGATAGAGATTGGACAAGTGAGGAAGTTGTTTCCTCACTTGATAGATGCTTAAAAACCAACTTTTGGTGGTCCAAAATCTTTTTCAGTGGGAAGGCGTGATCCAAAATAGATCCTAAAACCCTCTAGGTCTTCAATACTTAAAAACTATCGCATAAGAAAAACCTTTAAAAAAGGCAGAAAACACTATTGCAAAGGAAAAACAAGAAGAAATGGTGAAAACAGAATTAAACAGAGGCTTAAACAATGATGCACAAGAGCTGTCAGATCTGGCTGATCAATGGTCCAGATCCGATCGGCATATCACAATTAGATATGGCAAGTGGAGGCTATCAGAGGCTACCATATGAAAGTTGCGATAGTGATCATCATGAGTCAATGAGGACCATCGATCAAGAGTGCAAATCGATGACCTAGGTTAACTCGCAATATTGCATCGGCAAAATACAAGGGAGCGGTTACCAAAGGCCCAGGGACTATGCGATACGTGATTGCGACATATTGCATCGCAATATCACATCGGAGAAATGAAAAGGAGTGGGGCCGATACAAATGCGACTTGCGATAGCCAGACCTGATGGGGTTATGGATGAAATTTAATATATTTTGAGTTCCGGTAAAAGGGTTTTTCTATGTATATCGCATTTTCGTTAAATAAACGAAAAACAAAGGAAATGCGAATAGAATGATAAAACGGACCCGAAAGGGTTTATACATGCAGCGATATATATTTTGAGTTCCATAATAAGCAGGATTTTGGGTAGGCCTTAGGTAGTAAGTGGTATTGGATGGGCTTTGTCCGATCCCATCCACTGGCCAGCACGTGGCTTGAGAAAACTGCCTTTTCTAGTGGGTAATATCCATACGCAGAAGCCACTCGAAATGAATAACAATAGTTGGATCAAAAATCATATAGATCAATGATGGACATGAGATAGCGATATAAAGGCGGACCTGATGGAGTTATAAGGCAAAATTAATAATATTTCAAGTCCAGAAAAAGGCATTTTGGCAGATTTTTACTGTTGCTGTGTATTTCTCTATGTAAACAAAGAACGACTGTTTTGGGATTTTTAACACGCCGATGGTCCCTTTCGTTGCAAAACAGGTGGCCACCATCCTTGAAGACGTTTAACAATGATTGTTTAATGCTTAGAGGTAATTTGAGCAAACAGAGGTCGGGAGCCAAAGAGCCCAAAAGAGGAAATGAACAGACAGTGCCGAATGGCTTAAAAGCCACTAAATGATAAAGACAAGAGCAAGCAGTGCTGAGACAGAGAGAAACAAAGACAGAGAGTGAGAGGGAGAGTCTATGTACTCAGAGAGACTTGAGAGATTCAAGTAAACTCCTGCTATTTTGTACCTATTGTGTTGAGACTCAAATTGAGCTCACTTTTGTAAAACTCTGCTCTTGAAGACATAATAGAGAGGTCACCATTGAAGGCTGGACCAAGAGATGTAGCCCAGGAGTTTTGGGTGAATTCCTTGATTATTTGTTGTGTTATGCATGCATTTGTTATGTTTTTCTAACTGCTTCATTGTCTATACTATTCACAATCTTTTCGATCCGTTGCACTAAGTAATATAGGAAAATCTTTCACATGAGTTTTTAATACCTTAATATTAGTCTAAGATCACATTTTTATATCAACCGTAGAATCTTGTTCAGATTCACACACATACTCACAAAAAATGATATCACATGTTGGTTGTTCAACACCAACTCTGTCCAAAACTTGATCCTCATGAACATCACATGTGAGATCTGGAATGGACGAACAAAAGACACCAAAATATGGAGGATCAAAGGGACCAAAGAATAGAGGATGAGGAGATAAGACCAAATGACAACCATCGGAGTTATAGTCCAAATTTACATAAAAATCCTGAGCATGTGAGGTAGGAGGTGATGGTGATAGATCAATAGGTGGATCCTCAACTTCTCCCACCTCAACCTGTGGAGTTAGAGTTGTTTGATGAGAAGGGGACGAAGGGTCACTCTGGGACAACAACCTTGTTCGCCTCAGATTTAGAAGCTCTAACACCGAGGTATGTTGGGAGAGGTTCAAAAGATTCTAACTCATGTAGATTCTCATAAACATGAACAAGATATTGAAATCTTTCCTCCAAATATTCTTAGTCAACTTCATCTTCAAGAAATTCATAAAAGTAGTGAAGAAAATGATCGTGAAAATTTTGAAGAGGTTTGTTAGGTGATTTTCGTAATTTTTTATTTTTTATTTTTTTATTAAGGGTTTTATGGTCATAAAGAATGAAAACAAAAAATAATTCTCTAAACAAGTGATCAAAAGAGTATATAGAGGTTGCGAGCAATGTGTGACACCATTGCTTTGCATGCCCTTTGAACATGAAAGAGAACAACCCACAAGCAATGTCATCTGACGAAACATCATGCCTATCATAGAAGCTAGCAAAAGCAACTGTGTGCCTGAAAAAGGATGTTCCATCCTCGCCATTGAGCTTATATTTGGACAAGTCAAATATAATGCTTGTCTACACTTAGAAATCAACAAAGTTAGAGAAACATACCAGGGTTATGTTTTTGATAGAAGTCATGAAATATGTGTAGAAATTCAAAACAAACTTCAAGGGCCCAACTTGTCATTCGCCCTCCTTCTAGCGCTAGAAATGTTGATGGTGTTGGACCCACCAACATTCAAGGTATCTTCTTGGTATGAAGTCCCAACTAGACCTCAAACCATTTGGAGTAGGAGTCCCAGCAGTGGGTGGTAGTGTAATGCCTTGATTGCAGTAGCGCGCAGAGTTAAGTATGATAACTTTGGGTGAGAGTAAGTGCATGGCCCTACAAAGAGTCAAGTGCAATGCATGAAAGTTCTAACACACAGAGGGGAAAAGGAAGTGTGCCCCTTAGAAGCCTGTAATAGTACACAACTTGAAAGGAACACACAAGTGGAATGACATCACAAGCTAAAATGCAGAATAGTCCACAAATAACATAGTTACTGATCACACAAGAAAATTACCTAGTACCCTTTTTCTTGAGGTAGCAAAAAATCACTCGATTTTGAAAAGTGGTGATTCAAAATACACCTTCTTTTTTGGAGCATATTTTTGGCACTTTAAATTTTCATTTATGTCAAGTATGGACATTTTTTTTTTAAATGTTAGTGATTTTCAAGTTGATTTTAAAAAGTGTTGATGTAGCATCAACACATTTTTTTTTATGGCTTATTTTTGACACTTTTAATTTTTGTATGTATCAAGTATGAACATTCTTTTAAAAATGTTAGTGATTTTCATCTTGATTTCGGAAAGTGTTAATGCAACATCAACCCTTTTTTTAGAGGGATTGTTTTTTACACTTTAAATTTTCCAATACATTAAGCGTGGATATTTTTTT